>JACEGR010004869.1:0-81191 GCA_014170235.1 Listronotus bonariensis
CGGGAATTATACAAAAAAAAATTTACATCTGCAAATGGAGCCCTCCCGTGGCAATAAAACTAATAGCAAACAGGCAAATCTTTTTTTTTTGTATTCTTTGTTTTGTATTCTTGATTTATTAAAAACATATCCACTTACCAGGCATATTTATTTGACTTCCTATTGTCCTCCAGATTTTCTCTTTGTGTAAGTTATCACTGTATTTTTTGTGTGACATATCGTACAGCTCTACATAATTCTTCACACACTCTATTAATTTTTCGTCATCCAAATTACATATATCGATAATTATATTAATTTATTTGTATAAACAAACTGAAATCTCTTTTGTATTTTCACTTTCCGCATTCGCATACTAGAAATAGTGCAGGCACAGATAGGCAACGACATGGAATGTCACGTCAAAATATTGTTTCAGAGAAACATTGACGTTCCGAGAGTGAAACGTTCCGTGACGGTGCCTATATATGAGAACATCACGGCTAAAATACACTACAGAATATTTTGACGTGACGTTTCCGGTTGGTGACGGGACGTTGACGTTCCGTATAATGCGATTCGACCTTAAATGTGCCTCGTTCGGCTAGCATTTATCAGGCGGGCCGCATCAAAACCTTTTTCTGCCTGGCTTGTAAACACATCAAAACGCGTCCATTAGAGGCGCGTCGCATAGAGACAAACGCCTGGGTCCTTATTCTTGAAACTAGGGAACAGCGTTCTCATGAGAAAAGTGGGAAAGTTCTTTTAAAAAGTTTTTTTTTATTTTAATTATTGGCATTCGTCCCCCTGGGCGATTTGCCAGCACTCGCCCGTGGGATTGTCCGGATTGCGAGCTCGAAACTCCCGGTTATCCCGACACTATCACTATATTAAACTGATTTTAAATAATTCCAATAATATTTAATCGTTGAATTGCACATCTAAATGCTGCAAAAGTGCAGACCAAATGTCCAGATATAACCGGTTACTGTCAGCCTCCTTCCCCCTCGCGAGCATGTGCCATTAGTCGCCATAGACAAACGCAGCCACGTGCGATGAGGAAAAAGTTTTTAGGAATCACTCTGGTCTTCGGAAAACACTTCCACCGCACTACTAGATGACAATGTGAGTTTCTTCTCGATTCCCGAGGGTGGAATCCGACCGTACAGTTCCTCCAACCGCTAATACCCGGAAGAACTTTGTAGTTCTCTACGGCACGTCCGCACAACTCGAGATTCGAAAAGGAACTTTTAAAAAGCTTAAATAGGTATTCTGAACGCAAACGACTACTTCCATCACGCGACTGTAAGTAAAATAGCCCGGGAAGTGAACGATCATTTTGGCGATGTGATCGTGTCAGTTTTCTTATGCTCGAGAATTAGGACCCAGAGGTTTTTTGTTTTGCATCTTATGTGGAACAGTGCGCTGCTACACAAGGGCTAGAAAGAATTAAATTTTTGGGGGTAGACAAGATAGAAATAATAATAGCATAAAAAATTACAAGTCAAGTGCAATATTATTTCAGGATCTTATTATACAAGTAATCCTTCGCATACTCTCTATGAATTTACGCCAACCGTCGATCCTGTTTACAGTATAAATATCGAACCAAGAAATTTAATTTTTTTCAGGTCAATCGTAAGGAAATTGATAATATTATACTTACACTCTTGGATCAAGACTCGAAATCGGTTAATTTTCGCAGTGACGAAGTAGTCATCAGGCTAGAACTTAGACGACAGTATGGTTTTAGTGATTAACAACTACTTAAGCGACAACACTCCACTCAACACTTCATTCGACCGTGATTCTTCAAAGGGTACTTTCACGCCTGCGAATATAGCATTTTGCATTCTCTAAGCTCCAAGTATCGCTATCATGTCAGAACTACAGCTATTCGGACAAGTCAATAGTAATGGGTCGGTCATTCGAGAAGAGTGGCACACCTACCATCCATTTACCAAGTCTTCAACAATAGTGACGAAATGGAAATTGTCATCAATCAACAAGATGTGTTCTCGATATGAGTAATGAGTAATGTACAACTTACATTGAAGGCAAATTCGAAGTATATAAATGTCAAGGGACAAAAAAGTTGAGTCTTTACTCTTGTCAGAAATATTCGTTAAAATGCCGCTTAAAACTCCACTGGTTCCAAGAAATTAAATAAAGTTTGAGCTAAATTATTTTCTAAGTGCTTTAAATAATATTACCTTAAAAACTTTGAAATTTGGAACCTTTGTTTATATAAGCGCCACCCTATATATTTTTGTAAATTGGTTCTTATTTTTTATATACCCTGTATAATAATATAACCGTATTGCTTACCGGATATGCAAAGCATGGTACCCTGCTCAATTAGACAGGGTGTCCAAGAATATGTCGGCAATCTCTCGGATTTACACATAACACGTGAAAATAATGTGCCGAGTTCCTATAATTTTTTTCTTAAAGCCTTCACAGATAGGCTGCACTTATGGACGCCGCTGAAAATCGGGTTTTCTTGAATAACTTTAATAATACTTGGTAATATGAGTTATTTTTTTATTATGATACATACAAGTAAGGACTCTTTAAAATAATATCCATTTAAAACTTTGGGTCCGTTACTTCGCCAAGGGCGGACTTACCCTTACACAGTAGTGTAAATTATTTTTACACCCTGTATAATAAAGGAATAAAATAAGTATTTTTGAGTAGCTTATATCCTAAGCTAAGGGTTTAAGCTATTTAAAATTTATACATAGATTCCTTTTTTATACAGGGTGTAAAAAGGAGCGAAAGAGAGAGAAATATGTTTTATATAAACTTGTCACATTATTTCTGTCTTTTATATGATCCAAGAGATTGCCTACATATCCTTAGATACCCTGAATATAATAACATAACTATTTTAATGCAAGACTGATACGATTTTTTTCCCGAAATTCCTATCTCTTAACACACTGCGTCGTTTGACAGGTTTCTGCACTAAACACAATTTTTCTTATTAAATTAAATACACACAGGCATGATAAATGACTGATTTTTACATAAAAACGTGAGGTTACATAATACAATTGAAAATCGCGATAAATCTCATTTTCGCCAAAAATGTCAGTTGGCTGGTTTCTGCAATAAACGATTCAAATATGGCTTTGTATTCTCGTTTCAATATAAAATATATTGTTATGTTAAACCTTATCAATTGTATTTGCATTTTTTTTTATTTAAAGCAAAAAAATGAGATTTGTAAAAAAATTACCAAAATGTTTTTTTTTTTAATTTAAATATTTTAAATCGACTTATAATTAAATTCCAAACACCATTATTATACAGGATGCTACATACAGTAGCAACAAAAAAGCTAGGATATTAAAAATTATTATCCGATAAGAAAAGCTTATTTTAAGAAACCTTTAGATCCCGAGTTTTATTGCAATATTCAAAACGCATCAAATATTATCGAATCTTTTTAAAAATATTTTTGAACTTTGACACTCTGTATCTCAGGTAATATTAACTTTTGTATTGAGGTAAGGTTAGTTAATTACCCTTTGTTTGACCTCTGGACAGTGTGGACGTTCGTAGAGGACTACAAAGTTCTTCCCGGGGTAGCGGTTAGAGTTGCCGCGGCCGTACGGACGCTTTTACCTTCGGGGATCATGCTTAATTGACGACTTTTTCTTCTGGAGCTAAGCGCTGTGAGCAAAGATTTCTATAAGCTGATGGTATCCTGTTTGGTAGTAAACACAAGGTATTTCTTAAATGACGGGAAATAGATGGGCGTGCCATGGAAACTGTTAGTAGTGACAGTGAAGGTTATACGTAACACCAGTAGCAGTTCTTGGTTTGACAGATGACAATTTATGCATTGCATCGATTGTAGCATTATTTTTGTTTCTTTTGAAATTTCCAGGAGCTACGAGCTCGATTATCCAGATTTTCTCCGACGAAGCCCTGGAAAGCATAGTCCGGAAGGGGAGAGCTGGTGGATTAGGCCTGAAGGGACCAAAACCAAAAAAAAAAAATAGAATAGAAGTTAAGTTAAGTTGCAATATTTCAACGTCACAATTTCCCAGGTAATTTTGGTCTATTTCTTGGGACCACCATGTATAATTCTTATGATTGTTGGCACAGCCTATGGGGAAATATATATAAGTTCACTATTCTATAGGCTGTCTAGCACAAATTATAGTTTGGGAGATGACATTTATAGGTTGTTGTAAATTAGGAGGTATTTACCAAAGAAAGAAAAAGATAATACACATTTCTGAAAATACATAGCATTTAAGGCGGCTGCATATTTAATATTCAAATTACTTTGTTCAAACTAACCCTTGTCGTACAGGATATTCTTCAAGCGAAGTTATATATTTAAACTGTTTATAGAACTTGCAAAGAGAAGTAAATTTACCATTTTTTCTGATAAAAGTTTTTAAATAGAGCATCAACTAAATAATTAAAATATTTTTAAATTCCGACTTACAGCGACTGTTTTTAATGCCATCCTTTTAAAGGCAAGTAAATAACATGTCTACAATTTTATGGCTTTTATAAACGTTTGCCATTTTGATTAAACAAACTAGATGCTTAAAATTTACGAAAGAAAATAATTACTATGAGTTTCAAAAGGTAAAAAATAATTGCATGTTTATACAGGGTGTAAAGAAAATAGTATTCGTGACTTTAAGATGTGATTTCTTGCATTACTCTAAGCAAAAAGTTTTTCATACATATGCCCAAAAATCAGCCTGAAAAACAAAATGCTGGACCGCTTTCTTTTAGTCATAAAATAAATTAATTTAGCAAGTTAATTATTTAAAATCATACGCCTTATAGTGTAAAATAAATAAATGCAACATATTATGTATTAAATACCTGTCTTAAAAAAAACATAAAGTTGCAAAGTCTCACTTTTAATTATGTTATTCGCACTAGCCATAGCGGCGCCATGACTACGGCAAAAAAGTAAAACTTAACAATTTTGTGGAAAAAAAATTGGTAAAATAAATAAAAATGGGTTTTAAAGAGGTCGAAATAAAATATTATTGAGTGCCAATTTAGCTTAAAATTAATAACACTTTGCAAAAAGAAGAAGGAATGTAGTAAAAATAGGGTAAAATTGCTTTTTAAGTTTGATGATGGATATGATGGAAAGCGTTTCCGACTAAAAATTCTTTCAGATTCAAATGTGATCAGCGCCCAAAAAATCCTCCGCACACCAAATTTTAATAAAATCGGCAATTAATTACTAATAAAAATGTTTATCTGTTGTAACTTTCTAAGACGTCTGTAATATTTTTTCCTTGACATTACTTACTAATTTAAATACAATACTATTTTTGTTTTTAAGGTACCAAAATAAAGATTCTTTTGCAATGTTGTTTCAATATTTCCCCTATGATTGGCTTTTGACCCAATGTTTATACAACAAATACATATAATACATTAATTTTAATGGCGTAATTATCTAAAAATTAAGCGTAATAAGAATAATAAAATATAAATTATTTGACAGTCGAAAACACCCGAACGCTTGGTTGCAGGCCGGAGGTAGACTCTAGTGTACATGACATGGTGTCGGCAGGCAAAACAATAAGTACTTATGAAAATAATTGTTTTATAGTTTCTTGCATACATTAATGCACATAATGTTTACCGAAATTAAAATCACGTTTTATTCAAACTAACCCTTGTCACAATGTACGCGGACGATACCACAATTGTCGTTTCAGCGGATACCCTAGACGAGCTGTGTACAAAAACAAGTAATGTATGTAATGAGATGGAAGTGTGGTGTAAAAGCAATGGTTTAATACTGAATGTGAACAAGACTGAATATATGTACATGTATAATAGAAAGTCACTTGCCTATGACTTTGAAAATGGCTTAAACATTAAAGTTTCTAATAGGGTTAGATTTCTGGGGACAGTCTTGGATCCGCAGCTCTCCTTTATCAATCACATTGAATATGTATGTGCGAAATTAAACTCAGCTTATTTTGCAATTTTAAGTCTTAAGAATACTCTTGATATTGATGGTCTATTAGCGGTCTATTATTCCTTAGCGTACAGTCATATGTCATATAGTGTGGTCTGCTGGGGAGATGCGGGTGTACGATGCTCCCGTATTTTTATAAGCCAAAAAGAATCCTAAGGCTTATTTTTAACCTAAATGTGCGCGAAACTTGCAAGCATGTTTTTGAACAAAAAAAATCTTAACTTTTCCATGTCTTTATATTTTAAGGTGTTTAGTGTTTGTCGACAATAATAGAATGTTATTTGAAGGGTTGGGAAATAGCAGTGCATACAATACACGCGGCAGAGATCTTCTGACAATTCCAAAACACAATACAACATTTTTTAAGAGTTCGCCAAAGTACAACTGCATAAATTTTTATAATAAATTACCTTCTGAGTTGAGAGCGTTACGTGGAGAAATGTTTGTTCGAAGGGTAAAGAGTTTTCTGTTGAAAAATTCTTTTTATTCATGTAAGGACTTTTTGCAGTATTAGATATTTTTTCCCTTGATGTAATTTAGTTTTAGGTTTTAACATTTCTTCTTTTAAAATTTAATTTTTTTATTACAAAACTAACTTAATTCCCGTAGTTAAAGGGAAGGTTTATTGTGTATTTGTATATATTTTGTATGTTTGATTGCATATTATGTATATGCACATATGTATTGTATTACCGTTTTATACAATTGTTTATATATTTGTTTCAGCTGTATTGACCATTTACTTAGTTTTATGTTATTTTATTTATGTAAGTAAGTTCTCTGTGTAGATGTGCTAATAATGGTAATTTTTTTAAATCCTATTTTTTTTCTTTTATATATTTTTAATTTTAAGTTTCTGTATTGTATTGACGAACCAATGTACAATCCTGTATTTTTAATGGTAATATATATTCTATTCTATTCTATTCTATTCTATTTTTAGTCTATATCACTGTATCAGTGCGTGCATTTTAATACGAATAAGATGTTTTTGTTACGCGAGTATCACGCTTTTTATTCACGGAGAGACTCATTTTATACTAGACGCATTTACAAGGAACGTTTTTCTACTCGAACGGTACCAGCAAAAAAAAGTTGTAAAATACTTTTAAAGAATTTTAAACATAGGGAACGTAGTGCCTAATTTTAACCATTGCGGAAACCGAAGAACAAATTTTGAATCGAATTGACGAAGATTTGACAGGGATTACGAAATGTATTGTGATTACTAATACTTTTAACTGTAACTTTATGTAATTTACGAATGTTGTGCTTTTTTATTTTTTGATGCATCGCGTCCTTTTAAATAAGTGACTGATAATCGTGTGTGACCTGTCATTTTTTTTTAGAGTAAATGTAATGTACTGAAAGCGGTATAAGATAGGAAATATTGGCCGTAAAACTATTCAGTATTTTAAAGCATAATTTTAAACAAATATCATACCACCGTAAACAATTCGATGAATACCTTGCCGTCTTTGTGTGTTCGTATCCTTGTTGGGTTTTTATTATGTAGGACTCAATTTTCTGGAAAAAAATAAATTTGCAAACATAATTTATCATAACCTTTTTTTGCTTAGAATAATGCAAGGAAACACCTTCTATACTTACGAACATTATTTTTCTAACACTCTGTTTATCTACAGTAATTAGAAATATGTTTTTTTTTGTTAAAAATTGTAAGTTTGGGTAATTAAAGAAAATGGTGTTGTTTTTATAACTTTTAAAATTGATGACCTAATAACACACTGCATATATTTATATTGCATAATAAAGAAATCTTACACAAGATCCATTTGTGTAAAATTAAAAAAAAAAGTTTTAAAGCTGTTTGTTTTGGGTTTTTTGTTTAGTTGAGTCCTACGAGAAAAGCTTTTTAAACAAACTTGAAACAAGAAAAACTTCTATAGCTAATCCATCGTTTTATCTTATGTCCAATAAGTTAAAATAGACATGCATCTGAAATAATGATGAAAAAAATATATTTTATCTTGTCACACCTGTATTATACAACTTTAAAAAGACATTGTTTAATGCTAGAGCATAATCTAATTACAAAAATTAACAAAATAAACAGCTAAGTACTAAAATAATATACACTATTTGTTGCTATACAGTGCTTGTCTAAAGTTAGAACCCACCTCCTAACTTTTGAATTGTTTGGTAATTTTCCATGAAAATTTGAGGACTAGTTAGACAAAATATACCAAATTTTAGACAAGAAATGAAAGATATAAATGTCAAAATGACAGCCATGCGCCATTTTGAAAAGAAAAATTAAAAGAAAATGGGGGTCCTGTGGCACATCATTTTAAAGCTCCTGACAAGTACTTTATAACCCCAGAATATGAATTAACACCTTTACCTTCTACAAATTGGCGGTTCTTTGAAAATTAGCTAAATACCTGATTTGATAAATATAAATAAGGAATGTGTAAGTTGAAATGAAATAAAGCTTATAATGCTATTATCTCGTGTATCTCCTCCTTTTAAATTAATTGGTTTAAAGAAGTAAGTCGGCTGCATATGCGTGTCTTGCTTACTTTGCCGTCATAAAATAGAAAAGTTAGATTGCGTGTGGCATGTGGCATGACTTACTTGATGCCAGGAAATTCAGGGAAAAGAGGAAAATACTACTTGACAATTCGGTAATTTTTTGTCCCACTTTAATATAAAATAAAATGTTTTTTTGCCCTCTTAATAAAAACCTGGACCCAAGGTTGCCGTTACCCAATCTGTATATTTGGATTTTTTAACCATTTTCCTAATTTGTATTATGTGATACGTGATGCTTTTATGCCTTATGGCCTGGTGTAGTAGTTAGAATAATTTTTTTATGTTTATTATAGCTTTACACAATATTTTGTGGTAAAACCTTTTTTTTTTGCAAGCCTATATATTAAACATTTTGTTTAAAAAGGGGGCAGTAAATTTGCAGTAAGGACCTAGATTAGATTGGATTAGCTTAAAGGTGCATTGTACAGGGTGGTGCGATTTTGACTGTTTTAACAGGAAACTCGTATTTCCAAAACGGTGTAAACATTTTTAAGGAACTTTTTTAAGTGAAATCCATTGGACTACTTAGATTTAGAACATTATTTCTAGTTTTGTTAAAAATATAGATAAAGCTTAGTTTTTTTTAAATATAAATCATAGTTGGCCATGATCTTAAAAAATAGCCTTTTTTTGCTCTCTCCAATTATATATTAATATTCATACTTATCTTTAAAATTGAGCTAGATTCGGTTTTTTAATTTTTGCTATAGTAGGCCATAAAAAAAAATCGGCACTTTTCAAAGTAAGGTAAATAGCATACTAGTTTACTATTAAACACAGACTAAAAAATAATGTAATTAAATTACAAACTTTATATTTATAAACATATTATAATAAAAAAATTGCCCTAAAAAATTAAACGGGTTTAAATGACAACCAGAACCTATGGAACTTGATTCAAAGTTGGCTCCTTCATCCCTAATACATAATAAACATTTTTTTCCACTGCATTACAACCGTTTATTAGTTCAACAGGTCTAATCGCACCAAAAGCTTCCTTGTCGCTACTTGCAACTCTTTCCGTGTTTCGATAGTTCTTCCTTTAAAAACTATATCCTTTAATCTTTCCCATAAAAAAAAAATCTAATGTTGTTAAGTCGCAGGACCTAGCAGGCCATAGTATAGATCCTCTCGTATCAATCCAGTTATCTTGAAATTCTTGATTCAAAAATCAGTTCTAATTCGTGAGTTATGCGGAGGGCAACCATCTTGCTGATAATGGATATTTCGAGCCTGCGCTAGTGGCAAATCTTCCAATTATGGTGCAACATATGTTTGTAAAATATTCACATAATCTTGTGCAGTTATATTTTCAATAAAAAATGGGGACCCGAAAATTGACCACCAAAAATCCCAACCCAAATATTGAAATCTCTCCGTCTTTGTCCGTTTACGGGCACTATAACGTGTGGGTTTTTATAGCCCAATAATATGAATTATACCTGTTATATATCCCTGAAGTATCTATTCGGCTTTTGTCTGTCCAGATAACGTTTATATGGAAGTTATTGTTCAATTTGTACTGATTCACATACCACTTACAAAATGTAACCCTTCTTTGGAAATCCCCATTATGAAGATGATGACCTTTTCTTACTCGTGTACGGTTTAAATTTGTGCTTTTTAAGAGTTTTAAAAACTTTAGTTTTCTTAACACCTGTTAGCTCAGCTACCGATCGGTGAGACGTTATAGGATAGTCTAAAACCTCACCTAATATATTTAGTTCCTGAATTTCATTTTCATTATCAAGTACATACGTTCTTGGCCTCGGTTTCTTAAAACTTCCGTTATTTGTTAAATTTAATTTAAGAACTTGAAAGGGTCTTTTACCTGGATGACGACGTTCAGGAAACCTGTTCAAATATAATTTACTTGCGGCCTCGGAATTTTCACCAGGCAGGAAACAGCACTTTAACATGTTAACTTTGTCGAAATTTTCATACATTTTTGCAATCCTCTCAAATAAAAGTTCCAATTAGTTACTGATATAAATGATAAATTATTTACCTGACTGAAGTGCCGATTTTTTCCATGGCCTACAGTGGCAAAAATAAAAAAACTGAATCTAGCTCAATTTTAAAGATAGGTATGAATAATAATATATCATTGAGAAGAGCAAAAAAAGGCAATTTTTTGAGATCATGGCCAACTATGATTTATGTTTAAAAAAACTAAGCTTTATATATATTTTTAACGAAACTAGAAATAGTTTTCTAAATCTATGATGAAATGAAAAACGCCCTATATCTTGGATACCAATAGAGATTTCGGGATGCAGTTTTACCATTCATCTAATTTCGAAAATCGAACCAACACACCTATGTCAATTTTTTTTCTATCTAGTCAGGAAATACGAGTTTCCTGTTAAAACAGTCGAAATCGCACCACCCTGTATATCGTTATCCTCTAACACAGCAACTTGCTCAGGCTTATTGTGTATCCTCTATCCCCATGTTAGAGCACACTATCCAAATCGGTCTTTTAAATCAGACTCTACAAGCTTGAGACTGCCTTCTTGGTAAACATTGCTGCTTCAGGTTTTTCTTCACCCCCCTTCCTATTTAACAATTTTGGGGTAAACGCCCTAAGAGTTAAGGGGTTCAAAGGGCCCCGTTAAACATTTTGTAAAAAACTTCTCCCTTAATAAATATCTTGAAGTATCCCGGCTATTTGCTTAAATATGTTTCTTTTTGCAAATAACTGAAGTGGTAAGTTTTTTAATAAACACACCTTATATATTTATCTTTATTGCGTATTGCGCACTTTAAATCACAGTCAAATAGTACTTACCCATATACAAGTTTATAAAGAGTAAAATTCCCATAAGTTATAGTCAATACTGGAACGCTTCTTAAAAAAAATTATTCAAAAGCAAAAGAAAAAGCCAAAAATCTACGAAAACGACGAAATACTTTCATTTGTGCACAAATTTCTATGATTTGCTATATTATTTTATTTGTAAATCACATAAAACAAAAAACCTGGCTTGATTAAAGTGTGTGATGGCAAAAATATAGCTTTATCGACCCACCTCCTTTATAACTTTAACATAACCATATATACAACATCTTGTACACATTTTCTACAAACATTTGCACATCGTTGATACAATGTATAACTTTGAAAGTGTAATTGTCGTGCACTTCTATACACTTTTTATAGAATTTTTAAAGCAAACAAAACTTTTACACAGCCCTCTTGCCCAAACATAATGTAACGTCATTAAATATAAACAACAACAAATGTAACTGCACTGTCTCGACAACTAAACTTTATCTTAAATATGGCTCAATTAGTCCTACCTGTACAGTTCCCCCATTTGCTCAAAACAGTATTGTGATCAATTATATAAACGAGGAAAAGATTCTTAAAATTATTGATGGTTTGACAAATAAAAATTCTGCTGGTCTCGATGACATAAATGTTAAAATAATTAGGTAAATTAAAGATTTTATAATACAACCCATAACTTTTTTAGTAATCCGTAGTATTGAAGAAGGTGTTTTTCCAAAAATACTCAAAACTGCCAATATTTACCGATTCATAAAAAAATAGTCATAGTGATGTTGAAAACTATAGGCAAATATCTATTCTTAGTATATTTTCAAAAGTTTTAGAAAAGTCGGTGTATGACATAATTATTAATTTTCTAGGTAAATAATATTTTGGATCGATCTCACCATGAATTTATACCAAATGGATCCACTTAATCTGCTGCCTATAGTCTAACAAATTACATATCTCAATACATTGATGAGGGCAAGCACGTAGACATGGTATTTTTCGATCTGTCTATAGCATTGACAAGGACTTCTTAGCTGCCAAACTTTACAATATGGGTATCCGTGGCCCAATACTACAGTGGCTAAAAAAATCTTCTGTGTCGGATAGAAAAATGGTTGTTAAGTATGGTGGTGCAAGTTCTGAGGTCAAAGCGGTTGAGCTTGGCGTTCTTCAAGGTTCAGTTCTGGGTTCCCTTTTGTTTATATTGTATGTAAATGATCTGCCTCTAAATGTTACATCTGGCCATGTCACAATGTACGCGGATGATACCACAATTGTCGTTTCAGCTGATACCCTGAACGAGCTATGTACAAGAACAAGTAATGTATGTAATGAGATGGAAGTGTGGTGTAAAAGTAATGGTTTAATACTGAATGTGAACAAGACTGAATATATGTACATGTATAATAGAAAATCACTTGCCTATGACTTTGAACATGGCTTAAACAAAGTTTCTAATAGGGTTAGATTTCTGGGGACAGTCTTAGATCCGCAGCTCTCCTTTATCCATCACATTGAATATGTATGTGCGAAACCAAACACTGCTTATTTTGCAATTTTAAGTCTTAAGAATACTCTTGATATTGATGGTCTATTAACGGTTTATTATTCCTTAGCATACAGTCATATGTCATATAATGTGGTCTGCTGGGGAGATGCGGGTGTACGATGCTTGCGTATTTTGTAAGCCAAAAAAGAATCCTAAGGCTTATATTTAACCTAAATGTGCGCGAAACTTGCAAGCATGTTTTTAAACAAAATAAAATTTTAACTATCCCATGTCTTTATATTTTAAAGTGTTTAATGTTTGTTAACAATAATAGAATGTTATTTGAAGGGTTGGGAAATAGCAGTGCATAAAATACACGCGGCAGAGACCTTCTCCACAATTTCAAAACACAATACAATTGTTTTTAAGAGTTCGCCAAAGTACAACTGCATAAGTTTTAATAATAAATTACCTTCTGAGTTGAGAGCGTTACGTGGAGTAATGTTTGTTCGAAGGGTAAAGAGTTTTCTGTTGAAAAATTAATTTTATTCGTAAAATTACTTTTTTCAGTATTAGATTTTTTTACCCTTGATGTAATCTAGTTTTAGTTTCTAACATTTCTTCTTTTAAATTTTTTTTTTTTATTACTAATCTAACTTAATTCCCGTAGTTATAGGGAAGGTTTATTGTGTGTTTGTATACATTTATACTATTGTTTATGTATTTATTTGAGCTGTATTGACCATTTACTTAGTTTTATGTTATTGTATTTATGTAAGTAAGTTTTCTGTGTAAATGTGCTAATAATGTTAATTTTTCCTTTCATATATTTTTAATTTTAAGTTACTGTATTGTATTGACGAACCAATGTACAATCCTGTATTTTTAATGGTAATATATATTTTATTCTATTCTAACAAGTTTAATTTATCTAGGAGAAAAAAATATCTCAAGTAAATGTGACTCTTGTATCCTATTCTTTTAAAGCGTCAAGCGAGTTCTTTATAATCCTAGAATATAAAGTCATGATAATATTAGGGTTTTTCCAATAATAAAAAAGATATACTATTTGTTTAAAGTAAATGTTTTTTTTTATATAGACGGAAAGTATTAAATACATATTTTAAAATCTAAGAATCTTTATATATTAAAAGTTATTCTGCTTTTGCAATAATATAAAAAAAATAAAAATTACTTAAAAAAAATAAATAAATAAAAAATATTTGATAATTATTTACAAACCGGACGCATCAACGATTTTAATAATATTTAGTACACGGGGTTATTTTTTGAGCGCTGATCATAAATATGCGTAGTTTTCGAGATATCCATCATCAACATTGAAAAACAAATTTACCTTATTTTTAGTATATTCACCCTTATTCTATTAAACCATTCTTGATTTAAAGCTAAATTGACAGTTTTTATTTGATTTTCACCCTTTGAAAACCCATTTTTTATTTATTTATTTTATGGGTTAAATAAATAGAAAAATGGGTTTTTAGACGGTGGAAATCAAATAATAAGTGCCAATTTAGCGGAAAACTTAAGGGTTGCATGCAAAAAAATGGGTTGGGGCAATGGTGGAGTTACGTTAGTTTTCCATTTAAGTTTAACGATAAATATCTCGGGAAAGTAACGTGTCCACCTAAAAATTAATTTTAATTCTAATTTGTAATCAGCGCCCCAAAAACCCGCAAATATCAAATTTCATTAAAATCGGCGAGGCGTCCGGTTTGTAAGTAATTACCATTTTTGAATATTAAATAATTATTCTTATTTAGGTAAAATATAAATGTAAAAAATAAAAGTTAAACGTACTCAGAGATGGTTGCAACTCCTAAACATTTTTAACAAGATAGATTTAAGGGTTTCCGGTTAAAATTATTTTAAAATAGTATAATCATTATAGTATATTACATTACAAGTGTGGAAAATGACTAAATTCACTCGAGTGCGACGAACCCACGAGTGTAAGAAAGTCATTTTTACACGAGTACTGTGCACTATTTTTCCTACGACCAAAAATTATTTACCAAAAAAGTTTGTTGTTACAGAAAAAATAAAAAACAATTGAGGACTTTGCAATACTAGGGTGATTTTTACTTTGTAACACTGGTGTGATATGTACTTTTCCCCACTGCTATATTATTCTGTTTTGACAATATTTTTACATCGAAAATCACCTACCTAGAAGAATTATATAACTTTTATCATTTTGGAAGTTAAAAGGCCCTCACCTAATAAAAATTGTATTGTTTGGTTAGGTAATAACGTTAATAGTTTAATACGATTTTCTGCTATTTAAAGGGTTTTTAAACATTATTGATATTTACATATTTTAGACATTCTTCTAAATAAAACGTAAGCGGCGAATATCCAAAATATTCCGTTTTTAAAAAATATCATGAAACAAACTTAAGGGACCGGGGAGTGAAAAGGGGTGCTGGGTGGAGTTAAATTGGTGAAACGAGTTAATGAGACTGAACATCACAATGTAAAATTAAGTAAAAATAACATTTTTTCTTCATATTTTTGAGAAAAAATATAAAATATATGAAAATTGTAAATGCCTAAAAGTAAGAAACCCAAAGTCCTAAAAGTAAGAAAAAACGAGTAAAGCTTAGTTCATAAGCTTGCGAAATGCGATTTGCGAATCGCTAAACTTAGTTCTGATTGGTCAATTTGTAACGACTTTCGAATGTTTCCTTACAAATTGACCAACCAAAACACGATTCTCAATTCGCAAATCGCGTTTAGCAAGCTTATGAACTAGGCTTAAAACGACTGCTAAACGTCAGTTATACCATGCAAAATATGGAGAGCATTTGGCAACGTCGGAAGGGTCTGATTCTATTTATGAATGGATAAAAGAAAGTGGATTCATAAAGTGTATATTAGCCTCAGGTTTAATTAAGGGATTAAAAAAGATTTAACTAGTTTGAGTACACGAAGACACAGAGAAAGGAATTTGATCTATAGGAGTTTTTTCTCTGGCGCTTTAGGTCGAACGGTCAAGCGGCAAGACTGCCTCTATAAAGTGCGTGCTCAAAGGTATAAGAGAGATTTTTAATTTGATCTACTTACCTGACAACACTGTGCCACTGAGCGAGCAGTCAGTGAAAGTTATTTTTGTGGTTATGTCTATTTTCTTTAGGTTTTTATTTTCTAGGAAATTTAATTATTACTCTTTTTTATAATAAAAGAAAGCTTATGCTGTGTAGTAACTTAACGTTCATAAGATGATTTTCGCTAATGTGGGTTCTACTGTTTAAGGTAAGTAAAAGTTTTTTTACTCTTACGACAATAAATATGTCACTTGCAAAACCAATAGCAGTTTTTAGAATGACATCATATCACACGAGTGTTGTAAAGTACTTTGCAACACTAGTGCTGTGAAGTACTTTGCAACACTAGTGTGATATAACGCATTTTCTATGCATGAAACCATTGTGCTATTTGCTATTTTCACAAGTGGTCCTAGGAAAAATAAGTTTTTAACGAGGCTACCAGACGTGAGCTCATCCCTTAGATGCGACTTAAAAATATGGTTCTCTTGATTTTACTGACTTTCGGTCCAAATTTGACAGTACTTTTGTAAGGGTTGCATTGGAAGTATTGCTCACTAATAAAGTGTTTGCTACTAACAGCTGTTGTAAGATTCCCAGTAATTAACTAAAAAGATCCTTGCAGTACGTTATATTATCTTAAAACAATTTTTAGAAGAAATAGAGCGGCCTGTTTAAAAAATCACATTTGTTACTGTTTAATTTACTTTTAGGAAAAACAAGACGTTAGCAAGGTATCTATTAATATCTATTAGTTGTTTTCGTCTTGACCAGCTTTATGATATAAAAAATTATGAACGGTACAATAAAAATAATTCTATACTAGGTATGTATAAGTAAACTAAAGCTGGCATTAATACGTTTAATAAATGTTTTATGGTACAGTTACTGACACTAAACTTATTAAACATATTTATTTATTTATTAAGATAAAAAGTTTTCAACTATTTTCCCAAAATTACGAGGTTGAACGGTAATACCCCACAACTTAGTGAAAAAAGCTGGGGTCAGTCGCTGAGCCCCTGCCCCAGGTTCTCCGGGTACACAAATATACCAGATGTGACTGTTAAAAAATAAAAACAAAAGTAAATAAATGTGTTTAGCCACATAATTATTTTTTCATAATTTTTTTTTCTAGGAATATAAATTTAAATTAAATATTATTTAATTTTTTTTAGATTAAAGATAAATATTTTATAAATATCTAAAATATGATGTTTTTACTAAAAAAGTGATATTTTGGCATTATCACCCTGTATAAGGCCGACTATAATTCCTATAAACTTCCACTGTTTGACGGTTTGAGCTAAGGGCAATACCTTTTAATTGTTTTAAAAAACTCTTATACAGAATGGACAAAGAAGTAGATCTATATGTAAAAGTATTTTTTTTAATTTTCTAGATCTTTCCATAATTCTTGTTTTCTCTTATTCCGTAAACTAAGAAATTATCTTTTATAAATTATAAAAGAATTTTTGGAATGTGGAGTTTAAAATACCGAAACGGTTTTTTTATTTTTTTATTTACATTGCTTAGTATGCTTAATAATGCTCTTTGAATTGTTTGGTTGTTAAATGCTCATACAGTGCATTTCTTTAATGTCCCCTTCCTTCTAGTTTTTAAACAAAGCAATTTAAAAAATTACAACTTTTGGATATGATATAAATGCATAAATACTATAAACAAAATATTATTTGGCTTTTCTCCAGAATAAAATTTAAAAGTTTATTTAACATTTTAAGAAAGTTAAAACTTTTATACATTATGAAGAAACAATTCTGCTCTTACATAATATAATAAAACTTATTATTGTTTTAAAAGAAATAAAATAATGAAATATTCAATATTAAGTTACTTACAATACAAAGCTTTCAATCTAATAAAAAAAATAAAACATAAAAATAAATACTATATTTTAGATTAACATTGACAAATAAAAATTTTAAGATGGCAGCTTGGGGCCATCTTGGGAAGAAACTAAATGAAAAAGGTGTGTCATTATCACATCGTTTTAACGCTCCTGACAAGTACTTTATAACTCTAAAATTTAAAGTTAATAGCTTTACCTAACAAAAAATTGCGGCACTTTAAAAATTATTTAAATACCCAATTTGGATGGTCATATTTCCAAAACTAATAAAGTTAGATGTACTAAATGTGATAGTTTTTAAAGCTTTTTAAAGATCTTTTTAATGGTGACATAATATACAGGGTGTGTTATTAAAAAAATATATTCTTTTTTCATCACTGTATGTGATCACTAGTATTACCATTGAAACGGGGCGGCCATTACGCAGTCTAGTCTAAGCCTACTATTAAATTAACAAAAATTATCGTTTTTCGAGCTTAAGCAATCTGAAAACCTAGACTTGTGATACATCAATAAAAAGCTCTAAAAAACCAATATGGCGTCCGATGAAAATCAAAAGTTTGGGTAAATATTTCAAAAACAAATAAAGTTAAACAAATATTTTTACCTAAATTAAATTATTCTTAAATAATTAATAGTTTAAAAAAACTAAAAAACACGCTTTTATATGCAACCGAACTAAAAATTGGAAAATAATTTTTCATTAAAAAAATATTGTCATTTCATAGTAAAAAGCGTGGGGTGCATTTTACTATTTTTTCATAACTTTTCCATCATAGATATTGGCAAATATAATAATTATAACATTTAATATATTAAGCACCCCACGCTTTTTACTATGAAATGACAATATTCTTTTTAATGAAAAATTATTTTCTAATTTTTAGTTCGGTTGCATATAAAAGCGTGTTTTTTAGTTTTTTAAACTATTAATTATTTTTCATTTTTTAGTTCGTTATATCAATTAACTTTGCTACTCTTGACAAAATGGCGAAAAAATGTTTTAGTGAACAAGAGTAGCAAAGTTTGAAATGTTGCCAACAGATGGCAACCCACTAAAAAATTTCTTCGCAATTGAGTAGCAAAGTTTGGAATGTTGCCAACAGATGGCAAAGAGTAGCAAAGTTTGAAATGTTGCCAACAGATGGCAACCCACTAAAAAATTTCTTCGCAATTGAGTAGCAAAGTTTGGAATGTTGCCAACAGATGGCAACCCAGGTGTTGTTTTTATAATATAATGGATTTTTTTTCCTGGCGATCAAAAACAAGATAACGGGATACTGTTTGCAGATTATTGCATTGTCATGGGTTATTAATAAGTGTGCAAAGTTTCAAAGAAATCGAATAGCTGGAAGTTGGTTAAAATTAGGCTCAAAGATTCCGTTACATAGATAGCCAGATGGATAGATAGATAGTAACAACCCAAGTTAATAAAAGCGTGTTAAAAAGTGTTCTAATAATGTTGTAATCTTAAAACCGTCAAATTTGTAGTTTGCGAGCTACAGGCAAAAGTTAAAAATGCACCATTTTGGTTTTTCTTAATTATTTTAAAAATCATACAAGATAAATAAAATCTGAAAGCAGTCTTAGTTTTGCAATTAAATTGTCAAAAACTGTCCTAGTTTAACACTGTAGCTCTAATGGTTCCCGAGTTACCTATACATTTAGGCCCAATTCAGGACACACTGTATATGAAAAGTGCTTTTTATAAATTAAATGTTTGTTTATCTGGTCATAGTTTTTATTGGCATGGCATAAAAAAATATTAATTATTCTCTAAGCAAACAAAATTATTGGTATAAAAACGTTAAAGCTAAAACCAGTGGCAAAGTTAAAATTTACGTAAATTTCTAAATTAGAATTTCGTATACAAACAAAAAGTATATCATTAATTTTTTTTCTTAATTTTCTGTAGTTTTTTATTTGGGTTAAAATATAAAAGTCTGTGGATAAGATGAATGTACTAAAATTAGGGTTAACGATGCTGGCTTCCACAGACAGCTATAAAATAAACACTTTTAAGCGTTTTATTTCCCAAGAGATCTTGCTAGTAATATATGATGAAAAGTACTTAATTTTTTTAAATTAAATGTTTGTTTATCAAAGCTTAGTTTTTAATGGCGTAGCATGGATAGAGAAATATTACTTTTTCCTAGAAGTAAAAAATAATTACACTGGTCTGCAAAAACAAAATTTTTTATTCTCCTTTCATACAGCTTTTATAGATTTGAGAGTTCCGAATAAAAATATTTAATCAAAAAATATGTATTACGTCCAATTTCTGTGTTATAATTTTTTTCTTAACTCATTTTATTATTAACTTTAAATTTAAATTACTAAAAAGATATGGCTTCTCCCAAGACCCAAAAATAAAAATAATAGTGTATCAGCTTGTAATTAGTTGCACTTAACTTAGTAGTTTTCTTTTTTTATATATTTTTTGTAGAGTGTTTACGGCAAATTAATCAACAAAAATCTACAAACCTTTCTTCCAAACAATTTTCGTGTTATCGCTTTTATATTATGCAATATATCTGATTAAATCTTTAACCATGTTCTTCTCATAATCCAGATTAACGGGGAATAAAACCAAGAAACAGTTTAAAAATACATTTTAAGGGACACGTTATTTTCTTTTTTTTAGAAGATCAAAGTTTTTAAATAAATTATTAGTAGTTTTTATGTGTTTTTTTTTCGAAAAAATCGTAATTCCGTTCTCGAAAAGCATTTCATGGTCTTTTTTAACGTATTTCAACTCAATTTTAAAATTAGTGTCCTTAATAAGATTTTAAATTTGCAAGCCTACAAAGCTACTTTTTTTTATTCTTTGGCATTACTGACTTAAGAAAATTGTGGTTTGTTGGTAGTACTAAGAACATTAACAATTCTTATTTATGGCCTTACAAAAAAATAGAAGACCCAGCTTAATAGGGAGTGGAGATTTTTTAAAATCGATAATGACCAAATCCAACTTCGTTTTTCTATTGGTTTTTTTTTTGTCTCATAATTTTATTAACCGAATGCAATTGTTTTAATATAGATCTTAGAAGCTAAGCCTTCTATTTGAAAAGTTCTAATTTTTAAACAATATCGTTTTAACAGTAGCATCTGGGGCAGGGGCGTCAGTTAGTTAGCCCATAGTAGTTTTTTTGCTGTACTTTTTAAATTTAAATGTTTTATTCATGCTAGAATTGAAAGCTTGTTGTAAATAGTCCTGGCTTGAGCCAAGAACGATACACACAGAGGATAGCTTATTCCCATGAGCACAACGTTAACCAGTCGAGCCGTCAAGGACGACCGCTCTTGACGTAGTCATCAGCGCAGATTTGGCGGCAATACTGTGTTAATATGTAATCTTATGACTTTTTCGTCGTTATTTAGTGACTATTTTTTGATTTTCATAGTGTTGTAATATTTCGGGTGTGATAATAAATTTCTAAATACTTTATATAAAAATGATTTTGTTTCTTAGACCTGTATTTTTTCATCGTTTTTTGTTCAGACGTGTGTGTGATATTTGACTTGAAATTTAAACCGAAGAAAAGAACTTTTAACATTGTACATTGTTTTTTAACTATAATTTGAACAGTATTTGGTAAGTTTGCACAATAAAACTTAGAAGAAATATGTTCACTAATGTTTATTTGTGGTTTTAGATAGAAATATGCCTGGACAGATTTGTGCTATTGCTTCATGCAAAAGCAACAGGTTAACACTTAAAAACAAAGGTGTTAGATTAAAATTACATTAATTTCCTAAGAGAAATAATTTTGTTCTGTTCATACTCAGAAAGAAATGGATAAATTGGTGTAAACGTGAAGACAAATTTAACCCGAAACCTGAATACTTCTGCAATTTGCTCCTTATATTTTACAAATGATTATGAAAGGGATCCTTAAAATGAACTGATGGGTAAGTAATAATGAAATTATTTTTATAAAAAATATATTCAAATATCTTATTTTATATTTTAGGTCTACCCTTGCGCAGAGTTTTAAAGAAAACTTCAGTTCCCACTTTAAATCTAACTTAGGGCTGTACGACTCAGAATGGCTCTCGGAATAGCTCAAGAAAATACAAAAATTTAATTTTTATTTTGAAAAATATGCAAATAATATTATAAAACACTGACCTAGGAGTAGTGAAAAAATTAGCTAATTAGATAAAGAAAAAGAAGAAAATATGTCATAAAATATGACTTTTAAAATTAGGAACTATAATTCGAATTAATTGTAATATCCTTTAGGCCCAATCTAATTGTAAGAAAAGTTTAAAAAGAAAACTTGTGACTGACAGTAACCGCAGCAAAGGTTGCAAGTTAAAAAAATTGTTCATTATTAAAACTGATATAAATAAAAAAAAATGTTTTCATCAGTATAACCAAAAGCTTACTAGTAAAAAAAAATTGAGAAGCGATTGGATAAAGGAAGTAAATAACACTTTTTTATTCGATTTCTTTTCACAAATAATAGTGATAAGTGCGTTAGGTGTGTCCTTTATTCGTTATTTATTATTTAAATGTAATCTAGTCATCTCTATTTTAATTATTTCTATCAATTACCTTCTTTATTCGTGAAGACAATTTAAATAAAAAAATACTTGCCCCCTTTATCTACTCGAATCTTTAATTACATATTATTAACTTTGATAAACTAATTAGCCCACCAAAATTTTCAAATATGGATTTAATTTTATACAGAATTATGTAATAATAAGATCAAATCAACATAAATTATTGTCAAAACGGAATTTCTTTACATTACGCGATTACGACTAGAGACTTTTACGTCTGGTTAAATATCTATTTTAAACATCGGAAGATTTTTTTAAATATTTCATAAGAGGTATTAATTAATAAATGTCCTATTCTAACACCTAACAAAGTTGAAATGTAAAAAAGCGCTGTATTATAATTTTTAGATTAAAATTTTTCACTTTGCCCACACATTTCAAATGGAAGGCGTCTGAAAGTGTACTGATGGTGATGTCACGCGCTCGACCCCTTAGGCTAATAAATCGTGGGATCTCGGCTATCCTCTATGTGTATAGTCGTTGGACTTGAGGAACGTTTTTATGATGGCTTGCATGGCAACTATGCTCACTAATAGTGTTGGAAACTAACAGCGCAGCGGTCGTAATATAATCAGTGAATTAAAAGAAGAAAAAGCTTGAAGTAGTAAATTTTATCTTTAAAAATATTTCACAAGAAATGAAGCGACCCAACAAAAAAAATGGCACATCCATTTGCTTTTAGGAAAAAGAAGACGTGAGCAAGGTATCTTTTAAAAAAACGTCGTTTTCGTCTTGTCCAGCTTTAGTTTATTAAAATGAAGACCGATACACTAAAAATAATTCTATATTATTTATAAGTTAACTAAAGCCAGAAATCATTTATACGTTTTATAAAAGTGTTAAGGCATACAGTTGCCGAAGCAAAACACGGAAATACCCGATGGGCTTTGTTTTTAAATCAGGTATAGGTTTATGTTTCTAACTTAAAGAAATTTCTTAAAGATCTTAATAAAACGAGTAGGAAATAAACTGTGCCGATTAAATATGGAAAACCTTGATAAAAATGTATATAAAAATGTATAACTATTTTGCCAAAATTATTAGGTAAAATGCTAATACTAAGTACTGTCTAAGTAAAACGAACAGCTGGGATTAGTTGCTGACCTCCCTGCCCCAGGTTCTTTGGATACACAAATATGCCCTAGGTGCGACTGTTACTCAAACTGAGTAAGAATACAGGATCCCACCAAAAACATAAAGGTAAAAAAGGTAAGTCAAGTACTAAATACAAAATACCAAAATTATGCTTGGGTCTGGGCTTCGACGCGAAGAAAATGGAGATCCAGAAGAGTGCCAAGTTCTGTACAAAATCCAAATATGTACAAGACCTTAAAATAATGTTACAGACTTTTAAAAATGTGTTTACGTTAAAGAATTTTAGGGAGTTAGGATCATTTAATTTAGTTTGTTAATTTATTTAAATAATTTACCTTAATTTTTCCAAGTTCTTTCATCACTTTCGAAGGTTTCCGAAAACGCTCGAATTATCCATTGAGAACTTTTATGCGATCCTGTACTATCGAATTTTCGCGATATTTCTCCAAAATTCTAGAACATTCTTCACTCTTCCACATTACTATAAAAGGGTGACAGAAAACCTTTGAAGGATTAGTATAGATTCGACTTTTGTGGTGTAAATTTCAAAACATTGACAAGTTAAGATTTGTCGTTATTGTAACCATAGTGACGTTCGATTGTTAACAAAGGTATAAAAACGAAAGCACGTGTTTTTATACGAGGTGTTTCTGGAACATTTGGTGTCAGATAGCACGATGGCTACAACGCATTCAAGAATATGATTTTCAAAATTGAACATCGAAGGGGACTGAACCATAGGAATGCTAACGCTTTATCAAGACGACCTTGCCCAAAAGATTGTAAACACTACAGCAGACGAGAAGAACATGAAGATCCTGATGAATTTCACTGCCCGAAGAACACGTATCCCGTGCTCTCAAGAATGGGACCCTAAGATCTTGGCCAAAGAACAACTAGAAGATCCAGATCTTGGAGACATTATCAAATTTAAGACAGAAAATTTGCAAAGGCCACCATATCAGAAAATAGCCTCCAAGTCTCCAAGACATAAAGGGTACTGGGCCATATGGTACTCTTTGATTATTAAAGATGGCCTATTACAAAGGGTCTGGTAAAGTTCTGACGGCAAGACCCATAAACATCAGATAATCCTACCAACCAAAAGAATCCCTGAAGTATTGCAAGCCTTGCATAATGGTGTAGGAGGTGGCCATTTCGGAGTTATGAAGACTCTTGAAAAGGTTCGAGAAACGTTCTACTGGCTGGAAAGTCGTGCAGACGTAAAAGACTGGTCCAGAATGTGTAAGGACGGCGCTTCCAGCAAGGGACCAAAAACACGAAGCCATGGCAAGATGAAACTATACAATGTAGGGGCACCTTTTGAGAGAATTGCCATATACATAGCAGGGCCATTTCCAGTTAGTAAATCCGGGAATCGCTATATCTTGGTAGCAATGGATTACTTTAGCAAATGGCCGAAAGTCTACCCAATTCCAAATCAAGAAGCTATCACTGTTGCAGATGTCCTATTTCAACAATGGATTTGTCACTATGGAGTACCAAGAGGAATACATTCCGTTCAAGGTAGAAACTTTGAGTCTGATCTTTTTAAGAACCTTTGTATTCTCCTGGGAATCCATAAAACAAGAACAACACCTCTTCATCCCCAGTCAGATGGTATGGTAGAGCGGTTTAACAGAACTCTTGATAACTACCTGAAAATTAAAGTAAATGACCAACAAAGTGACTGGGATAACTGTATACAGCCGTTTTTATTGGCATATCTCTTCGCAATTCACGAAACTATTGGCGTAACACCTGCTAAAATCATTTTCGGAGCGGAATTATGCCTTCCAGTTGACTTGCTTACAGGACGACCTTCCACCAATAAAGAACCAGCAGAAGACTATGTAAGTCAACTTAGTAAGCAGTTACAAGAAATACATGAAGAGGTGCGTACCAAGTTACAAAAAGGAAGTGACCGAATGAAAACCCGCTTTGATTTGAAAGCTAACCATCAGGGATTTATAGTCGGTGAAAAAGTTTGGTTATACAATCCAAGAAGAACCAAAGGACGTTCCCCGAAACCTCAGAAGTCATGGAAGGGGCCATATAGAATAGTGACACGGCTAAATGATCTAGTGTACAGAATTTAAAAGAGTCCAGAGGCAAAGATGAAAGTAGTACATCTAGAAAGGCTAAGCCGCTATCCAGACAGTAAAGAAACTTGATCGAGACGATCAAAACTTGGGAGGGGGCAATGTTACAGACTTTCAAAATTGTGTTTACGTTAAAGAGTTTTAGAGAGTTAGGATCATTTAGTGTAGTTTGTTAATTTATTTAAATAATTTACCTTAATTTTTCCAAGTTCTTTCATCAGTTTCGAAGGTTTCCGAAAACGCCCGAATTATCCATTGAGAACTTTTATGCCATCCTGTACTATCGAATTTTTTCCGATATTTCTCCAAAACTCTAAAACATTCTTCACTCTTCCACTTAAGGTTCTAAAATTTAAAAAAAATATTTTTTAATTTCCGAAACAAAAAAGAGTACACCAAATTAATATTTGAAAAAAACTGCATATTGTTTTTACGAGTATAAGGAAACGATTCTACATAATTTTATATAGTGTTGTTTTTTTTTGCAAGGAGCCTTTTCATTAATAATTTATTTTCTTAAAAGTTACCCTAATTTTTATTAGTTTCGGACAAATTAAGCAACTGATTAAAGCATTACGTTGTGGAGGGCACCAAAAAGGGGATATTATTATTATTTTTTAATTTGGTTAGTAAAAAGGAAATGTTGTATAATTAAATAGGGTAGTTTTTTTTGCTTTTCAAAAAATTTTGGGGGAGTTAAAAGAAATGTATGATTTAAAAAGGTCATTAAAAATTTTATGTCCAGGAGGCACAACCGGAGTGTGTACTGCTAGGCCATCAGGATGTCTTAATATACTACTGGCAAGGGCAGAATACTTCTTTATAATTTGTAAAAAGTTTTTTTTTTTTTTATTTAATATCTTTAGTCTGGAAAAAAGCTAAGTATTATTTTGTTTAAATTTAAACTCACCGAAAAAATATACTATAAAAAGTATTAAACTTGACTCACCTTTTTCCCATTTATATTTTTGGAGGGATATCATTACTTTTTGTAAACAAAACTACAGGAATTTAGACCTAAATTTTTTCTCTTGCCTGTCCGGTATATGTTTTTTTTTTAATGTGTTTGTCTACATTTTCCTAAGCGTTAGAAATAACACTGTGCATTGTCTATTTACTATCTGCTACACACACCCAATGATCTGAAAAATAATATGGATAGCTAATAGAAAATAATCGCCATATATTTTCAATACACCTGCGCACGAATTTTAGACCGCACACTGCTGTCCACCTTTGCACATGCGCACTTCTTATAAGAGTTGGTGTTTTTAATTAAAATCCATGACAACATTGACAAAAGTTAAATTTTGTTTTTATTAGATATAGTGGTTGCAACCCTGCTAACGTTTACCTAAACAGCGACAGAGCCACACTCATCATAATTTAATTGATTATTTGGGATTTCTCGATCGTAAAATCTAGGTCAAAATTACGCCTTGGTTATAACATGTAGCCATAAGCAATTATGTTGGCAATATCACGAAGTGGCGTAACTCAAGTAGAAAAATTGACTAGAGCTTAAAAAAGTTCCTCTTTAATATTACAAATTGGCATACTTTAGATTTTGATATCTTTAAAGCTATAGAAATATAATACGTAGCATATTTCATTTTACTAAAAAGAGTAGTGCAAAAAAATATCTAAATAGCACTATTGTAAAATTGAAAAAACAAGATACGCCACTTCGTCATATTGAGGACGATTTATACCATATGATATCTTATAAATCGCTTATTGCTCGTTTGTTTATAAAGAAACATAGTACGTATCTTTCTGTGGAATGTTTTGAATAAAAAAGAATGGTCCAAGCGATTCCATTGCGCTTTAAGCCTAGTTTAAGATTATAAAATCATTTAGTTTATTTAAGTTTGGTATTTGTAGGCAAATTAAATTAGTAATTACTTACTGGATCCATCACAAATTTTAATATTTGTTAATCGCGTTTTTTTTTGGTTTCGATTACAAATATGAGGTTAGATTGGCCCTAACCCCAAAAATAAACAGTTTGCAGCAGATAATTTTCTAAGCTGGCGATTGCCTTGCAGCAAAGCCATAAACCCAATCAAGCAAGCAAGTAATTTTCTAAGATCACAAACGTTTGCAAACGACTAACGGCAAAAGTGATAAAAGTCAAATGAGGCAACGGCGTTTACAAATGGCAATACCGCCAAGTTTAACTGAACGTAAATTGCTAGGCCAGCGGGAGCAAAATATCAGTTCAAAAATTGAGATTTATTCCTCAAGATACGATAGATACCAAACTGGATTCCAAGTCTTATCTTTCTAGGTTATCTGGGTTAGGTTTTTGATCAATATGTCCGTTAGTGAGTTAGTAAGTGGAAATTACCGACTTTTGGACCTTCATATCTTTATAACCGTTTGAGCTAGCTTTATAAAATTGGGACTTTTAGTTGTCCTTGTGGATATAAATAAATATCTAAAGTGGACTAAGTGGTTCGTAAAACATTACACTCGGTGGCGTTGAACTTGGCTTGACACGCTTCATCGTGTCTAGGAATTGTTATTGAGTTATTAGTACAATAATTGGAGTAGTTTGGAGTGGTTAATACTTTTGTTAAAACACCGTAGGTCAAAAAAATATTTCTACTTATATTAACTCGAACTAGTTTTGTGTCCACAAGTACGATAAGTACAGAATAAAGTAGTATTTATGAAAAAACATCACAATTAAAGCAATTATAAAAAGGACTTTTTACAATTTTTAATCCGATAGCAAAAAAAAACCAGATGTATAATTAGTACTCTTAATGCTTCATGCCAATCACATTTTTATTTATAGAAGTATTTTATTGCATACCACCTTTAATAAATCTAAAAGCTTTAAAGCTAAAACCAAAGGTAAAGTTTAATTTTACCTATTTTTTTTTATGTTAAAAAAAAGCGAATACGGGCTATAAAAATTCGAGGCGACCCATAAGGATTTTGGAAACGGTAAAAAATAAAGGGTTAATTAAATTAAGACAATGTTGCGTAATTTACCGCCTTACAATATATTGTTTTAAATATTTAAAAATGTTCATCTGTTCAGAAATTATTTGGCAAAAAAAGCTGAATTTTGCGGGACTGTTTAATTTTTTTGTTAAAGTTTATTTTAAAAATATTTTAAAATGAATGTTACTTTATGATTGCCACTTTTGAGCCTCTTACAAAAAATGGCATTACCTTTAGATCTGACCGGCGCCATCATTAATTTGTTTTTTTCAAAATGTTACCTTTTTGTTTTATACCTAATAAATTTTAATTCAATTTAAAAGTTTGACAACATACATTTGGATTTATATGGCTTGACATTTTGAAATAATAACCATTAATAACTGTTTTACTATTTAAAATACGATTTTTTCCAGTCGTTCGAAGACATTTCTTAGATAAGTATGTATTTTTTTATTACGCCCATAATAATTTATTTAATTTTATGTTTACCTAATAATTTAGCTAGCAAACTACGGTAATAAACAATATTTTAAATAATCTAGACACGTGGCAGTTCAAGAAAGGAAACTTGCTACAGCGCCGCGATTATTATTACACGAATCACTTGGTGCCACTTTTAAGCCCTCTATAACTTAAAACCTATAGCTAGCTTAAGACCGGCCGCAAACATCAAGTTTTTGATACGATTAGTCGGTCCGACCTAAAAATTTCTACTTTCTCATTGGTTGTATTTGAAATATAAAATGTCACAACCAGTGACAATGTAGACATTTTTAAGTCAGACCGACTAATCAAATAAAAAAATTTGATGTTTGCGGCCGGCCTAAACGGTTATAAAGATATAAAGGTATAAAAATTGGTCGAGTCCTGACTGGTTGACTGACCGACCGACTCGACTTACTGACTCACTAACTAACATATAGATTTAAACCTAACTTACTTTCAGAGGACCTAGAAAAATAAAATTTTAAATCTATCTTCTTAATGGCGTCTAAGCATGGAAAAACCACCTAAAAATAAAAAAAAAAAGAATAAAAAGGTTAGGGAAGTCCCCATACATAAAAATGTTTTTTAATTGCAGTTTTTAAACTTTTTAAAAAAATGTAGACAATGGGCCTTATAAATAAAAAAAGCAAATGCTTTTGCTTATAAGTAAATGGTATTGATCATTATAAAGAAATAAAGAAGGTTTTACTTTAAACGTATGAGCATTTGCTTACAAGTTTTTTTACTTTTTACTTATAGAAAAGTGCTGCTGCTATTCAGTATCTTCAATTTTTTATAAGTAAATGCTCGCTCTTGTAAGCAAATGCTCATCATTAAAGTAAGTCCTTCTTTATTTCTATATTATAATCAATACCTTTTACTTATAAGCAAAAGCATGTCCTTCTTTTTATTTATATGGCCCAATAGCTTAAAAAAGAAAAGTATAACGAAAAAAAACTAAATACATGCCTAGTTTTCTTTACAAAAGAAATGATATCCAACCAAAAATATAAATGTAAAAACGTAAGCCTAGTTCAATCCTAAAATTATGCTTGGTTGTGGGCTTTGCCGCAAAAAGAATGAAGATCTAAATAAGTGCCAAGTTTTGAACCAAATCCAAATATGTATAAGATCTTAAAGTAGGTTAGATTTCACTTCCAGGCCGGTTTTTATCAGAAAAAAAATTAAATAAGTTAAATAACTTAATAAAATGACTGATGTAATAAAAACTGGCCAAGTCAAATTCAACCTACTTTAGCACCTTAAGATCTCATATATATTTAGCACTTATTCAGATCTACATTCTTTTTGCGGCAAAGCCCACAGCCAAGCATAATTTTAGTATTTAACTTGGCTTACGTTTTTACATTTATGATTTTTATTTGGATTAATACTTACGTATTACCTGTGTCCTAGCTGGCCATAAAAAAATAACTTAATTTTTTAGAAAAGTATCAAAGTTTTGATTTTATTTTTTTAGACTTAAAATTAGCATCCTTAGTAACACTTAATTTATATTTATTTATATTTATATTTATATTTATATTTATATTTATATTTATATTTATATTTATATTTATATTTATATTTATATTTATATTTATATTTATATTTATATTTATATTTATATTTATATTTATATTTATATTTATATTTATATTTATATTTATATTTATATTTATATTTATATTTATATTTATATTTATATTTATATTTATATTTATATTTATATTTATATTTATTTTTATATTTAATTTTTAATTTTTAATTTTTTTATTTTTCCAAAAAAGCCATTTCTACATCCAAAAACACGTTATGCAAATGCTAAATAAAAGTTTTTCTTATTCAAAATAGTTTATTTCTTTAACATACAATCATAACCAAAATTTAAAAAAAATCGCATTATTAATAACTGAGATATCGGGGTGTATTCATAAAAGCGAGAAACAATGTATAATTAATTCTTTAACAACTAAGGCAATACGTACAGGTTGGCTTTTGATATAAGGGTATTATTTTTTGGTGGAAAAAACGGCTAAGGGTTACGCATAAAGAGAACTTTAATAATTTCTTTGACAAGGTATTTAAAGAAAGAAAAAAAAAGGAAATACATTAAAACCCAGGGTCAATTTAAAATGGCAACATTTTTTTTTTAAATTAAATCGGTCTTTATAACATTAGAATATGTAAGGATGGCTATTAGTTCAAAACAACGTATAATTGCTAAGCGTTACATGCTGTTAATTTTAATTTAAAATTAGAATTTATCATGTATACAAAATGATTTGTCCATTAAAAAAAAACAAAGCGGCTTGGGGCCGCCTTATAATGAAAAGTCGGATCTAAAATACAATACATTCATTTAATAGAGATAAAAAAGTGGCAATAATAAATTATCATGTAATATAAATTTCTCTATAAATAAACTCATAAAAAAACTGTTCTGCAAAACTTTGCCTTTTTCCGGATAGTTTCAGAACGCCTGTAAATTTTTAAAAGAAAACAGTGTTAAGCATTAAAATGCGGGATTTTGCGCTTATTTAAACAACCATGTATTTCTTACCATTTCTAAAATTCTAATATTAAACCACATTATATAATGTTATTTGTACAGAAAAACTATAATGTAAAAGAAGCTTAGGTGTGCGAAAAGCACAAGGTTATCTAAATGTATTTAAAACGCAAATCCATTATTTTCAGTCCTTTGGTTAGAGACTTTACTGTACTGATTTACATTTTTTTAAATGTTTTTATGGTTACAGAGACGCCTCATAACTATTTTTTTAATGTTTTATTTTCTTTATTTTTTTTTAAAAACAAAATACATATATGATATGCATATTTTGGACAGGTGGTCAACCATCAAACAAGCAACATGTATTGTGGGTTGCCTATTGTACATGTCGCTAGATTCAAAAACAATTTCGGTTCGGTACCCTATGTTGGTTGGTTAAATACCTACCAACTTATTTTGTATAACAAAATAGAAACGTCACGTCAACTAGGTAACCCTTTGGTTTGTCAGATGCTATACTGTCTTGGGCAAAGATAATATTATCAAGGGTTCTAGTTAGTGGCCTTGAAGCCTACTGTCATTTTAAACAACAAAAATGTATTTAGCAAGCCTAGAATCAACATACCAAATATCTAACAGCCGTTGCTTAACCGTGTAAAATCCGCTAAGCCTCCGTAAAAACGCGTGGTACATATATAGGTACTTGTTTCTTAAATGTAATATAGTTATGACTTAAAAAAGTTGGAGAGAGATACCTATTCAACCGTAGTGTAACAGCTAACTATAAAGACAATGGAAGTCCACAAAAGTAGTAATATTAAAAACATAACATTTTTTTATTACCATTGAAGAAAATATTGGATAAACACGTTAATTTATGTATTTTTGAAGGTGGTAGACAATGTTTTGTTTTCAATAATACTACTTTCTTCATATTCTTTTATTTGTATCTGATACACGATGTTTCTCATAGTGCCTATCTTCAACCGTTTTCAAGGGATAACTAAAACTACTACTTTTATACTAGCCGTTGTTCACCGAAGCTTAACTGATTTTTTACGTTTAAGCAACGGCAGACACATATTTGATATGTCGATACTAGGCTTACTTAATACGTTCTTGTTGTAGTTACAAGTTACAACAGCTTATTTGAATTTTTTTTTCCAGTGTGTTTTTATGTTCTCTTATTCTAATGTCTAGTGGTCTTATTATTTAACTAACATATAGTTTACCAGATTCGCAAGAAATCTGGTAGATACAGTTGTTATTTGATGTGTCGTTGTCCAGTCTCGTCTTTGTCAGAATGCTTCTCAAAGTGGTCTGGAATGTTTTAAGCCTTGCAGTTCTTTGTCATTACCTGTCCATAAAATAAAAGTATTACAAACATACCTTAGCCAAACTTTTGGTTTATTTAGTGCAGTATTAATTGCCTTCACCTTAAACCATAAAAGTTTGCTACCACTGGAGAGAGCAATGAACCTATTGGTAATCCATTATTCTGTGCATAGAACCCATCTTGTGTGCCAATACCTGGGACACTCGATTTGGGAGAATTTTCCCAGAAAATAATAAACCGACTTTAAAAACTAAAAATTAAGTTTGTATTCCTTAAAGGTAAAGTAATATAAGGTTTCTTGTATAGGTGTACATATAATAAAATTATTTGTGGTTGCTTGTTTTAATTAAAATGCTATTTATGTAAATGATTATTGGCAATAAACTTTTCTAAACAAGTTTTAAGAGCTATTAAAACAAATAACTTTACTTTTACAACACCCTTTATATCTTATAGCGCAAATAAAATGAACATTCTCGCAATAATTTTGGTATTTTATGGATACAATGCACTGTATTCTTAAAAACTATAAGCCAAGTTGTAAACAATAACGTAAATTTTGAGTGCATATTTTTGCCCAGGATTTCCTTTTGTGTTATATTTTGTAATAATCTGATTATAAAAAACTTTAAAGATTTAACTTTTTAACATAATATATTTTGCATAATAAAGCAACTTTCCGTACTTTGATACTAAAGTTTGATAAACTTTTAAACATGCTGAAAGTTATTGTAAGTTGGGGTTTCATTATTCCGCACTGTATTTCTACGTATTTCCGAACAATAAGGGATTTTTCGCCAAACGTTTGGCTTTTAAGTAATCTTGTTTTTAAAGTGTTTACTTCTGTGCGTATTTTTAAATCCAATACACAAAAATAGAAGCTTAGGTCTACTGGGTGCCCAAAAATTATTAGAAAGCCTCTAATGTTCTTTATATTTGGATATATGGTGAAACAGAATGCAGATTTTTGTTGTTTTAGTCTTTCATCGCTCTTCTGGTTAAACCGGAAGTGTTCTTAACTTTACTATTTTTATTGGAACACCGTGTTTATTTTTCTAAAAGTGGATTTTACAGGCGATTCTAAGCCATCAAATGTGTCACATAATATGTCTTTCCTAATTAGTTTTTTGGAAAAATGGCGTTTATTTTTTTTTATGTTATAAGGTACATCTAACTTTATCAGTTTTGGAAATATTGCCATCCAAATCAGCCACACCTTTCAGTTCGTCTGGCAGGTACTTGTGCTTATCAAAAATGCTTTTTAATTTTATTTAAACCTAACTATAAATGCACTAAATCTTAGATAAATTTTAAGCTTACAGCGCTAGGATTTTTTTTTAACTTTCAAAAATATACAGAGTGATGATGTGCAGGGCTGATGCTTGCCAGGTGATGATTGTCGTACTTAGCATGCTATGATTCATCACTAAACAAATTTTCAGCCTTACAGGCCCAACGTTACTAAAAGGTTTCACTATAATAAGAATAAAATGTGCATTAATATTTGTTAAAATAAAAATGTACTTTTAACAAGTTATTGGCAAATTTGCAAATAATAAGACTTCTTGTATGAACCTAAAATATATTACCATAAAAAATAATAAGAATGTAAAATGTTTAATACTAAGTTACAAACATACTAAAATTAAATTTAAATAAAAATAGTTTTTCATAAAAAATAGTTAGTTAATAATATAATAGTAGCAAATAGTATTTATTACAATTGTTGATTAAAATTCAAATTAAATATTAATAATAATAATATTTTTTGAATAAAAATTAGTTTGCTAGTATTCATAAGGGACATTCATAAATAAACTACAAAATACTACAAAAATTTTATCCCAGGCACTAAGATTGTTTTGATTTCTTGAAACCATCCTAATAACAATACCAAAGTATAAATAATGAAATAACAAAAATAAAGTTTATTAAATACTTGGCTTAAGTATCATCAGTTAGGTTGGTTTGAACCGAATGAGTAGCCAAATTTCCGATTATGTTTTTGGCTGAAATATTCCCAGGTTTAGCAGAATGTTCCCTTGGATCGGAGCTTGGAACATCTTCTAATTCATGGAGTGCTTCGGTTTGGCTCTAAAAATAAAATGGCTCTTTTATGGGAATGCTAGTTTGAACATATTATTTTCTTGGGAGTGTTTAATGAGACACCTGTATTCTTAGATGCATATTGAGTCAAGTCTTCAGCAGTATCGCTAATAATGATATCCACACTGTGAACAGATGTCAATCAAATTCGACTGAAGTAAATATTACTTTCTTTTCATCAACAGATTTCCAACATTCAAATTTATAAGAAACTACATTTTTCATTATTTCTTACGCCCCATTATTTTTAACTGGTAGTAGTTCTCCATATCATCTTCTAGCTAAAACAAAGCAGGCGCATAAGTTTTTATGGAAAACCATTACTATTTATATATAAAATCCTAATATATGTTAGAATTATAAATTATTGGGCTTACTCGGGTTACTCAAGAGCTATATACTTTATACATTTTGTCAGTTATCAAGTGGTGGTATGATATGCCACGTGTAGGTATATTTAGTTTCCTAATCTCTTTATAACAACATAAAGCGCTTGAAGGAGTTTGGTTACCTAAATATAAACCTAAACCGCAAGTATATTTAAAATTATATATAGTGTTTTAATTTAAGTATAAGTCAAATATAAGTTTGAATATAAAAGTTATAAAAAAGCAAATGATACAAATTAAACAAAAAAAATTATAAGATGGTAAAAATGGTTTTATTTTAAATAATAATAGATTTTATTCTTATTATTATTTTTTTAATGTTTTGACAAGAATGTATTTATTACACGGAATTTAACAAGTTGTGCAAAAAAGAAAAACTTTTCAAACCTATTTTTAATATGTTACCAATTACGAGATTCCTTTTAAGAAAAAAGAACGAATATAATTATTAAAAATTACAATTATTAAGAAATCTTAATGCGTTAAGCAAATTAGGTTAGTTTTTAAACAATTTTAAAAAATGATGAATGAGATAGCTAAAATGGTATTTTAAAAGTCTGAAAATCACAAATGTAAGTTTATTTAGTAGACTTAAACTTTAACAAGAATTAAATAATTATCAATAATTTATTAAGGAAAGAAGTATTTAAAAGGTCATGAGCTTACTGACTGACTGTAACCAAACATCCTAATGTGATAAGCCTAGATCACTAAGTACAAATGCTCAGCTAACTCCTCACCGAAGAGGGGTCGGGGTAAAAGAATTAAAAGAGTATCTAAAAGTAATTTTATAAGGGCCACCTACTTTTAATTACCCTACATGATTGAACCAGTTGTAAATTAAAAAGTAGGAAATATGAGGAATTATCCTTACCAAAGCGGTTAGTCACAATGTATTACAATAGACTTTATGAAATTTCAAAAGTTAAAAAAAGATAATGAATGAATTATTTTGGCGTTGTACCTAAATAGTATGAATTAAAGTACAAAAAATATTTAATAAGATATTAACAATTAAAAATAGAAACACCAAAATTATAAATTCAACCTAATCCTATTTGATTGTTAATGAACCAAACAAGATTAGTGACTGTCTGAATATAATAATTAAAGTTTTGCTACAAGGTTTATATAACCCTTAATAAAAATAAAATAAACAATAATATATTATCTAAGCTCAGGGGAAACTAGGTATACCTAATTTCTGGCAAAAATATTTTAAATTTTAAACCTTTAGATAATTTTTAAAATTGTGTAAATTTTGATTGAAAAATGTATAGCTAAATTATATTATTATTAGTATTATTGTTAATAATAGATTAAATGTTACTTGTTTAGCAGCTCGGTACTCCTCTGAGTAGGGATGTCCTCTGGATCTCTCAAAAGGAGGCTGCTTAAGGACCCCTTACAGGAAACTGGACTATTTAAAACGAAAGATTCTCCTTAAAAGAGAAAAGACTTCTCTCAATAAAAATGGACTGCTTGAAAGGATCTTATTAGAAGTCTACTTAAAGACTCTACTTAAAAAAAAGGCCTACAATAAGAATAACTCCAGTCAGTGACTTTTAATTTAAAAAAGGTCACAAATTTCTGCCGCGTTAGAGGGTCTTAATTTACCAAAAGGAACCTAAAATAAAAGAACGATTTTTACCGGTGATGGCAGGTGGCCTGGTTGTAAGATGGCTGACGTCCAGAACTTCTTGTAAAACTCCTTCAAATTCTTGATTTTATTAAATCTACATTTGTGGGGCACACAAAACTACTTAACTCAAAATTTTTGTTGCCGCGATAAAGTTAAAGGCCGAAGTTTTATTTAAACTGGCTACAACGCCATAAAAATCGAATCACAAAGTTCAAACGATGCTTTTTCAGCAACAGTCAGCTTAAAAAGGAAGTAAAGAAAAGTCTGTAAAAATTAAAAAATCCGCGGGATACCTGTAGCATCAGAATGTACTGTTTTTATCAGTAGACATTTTCTTAAACTAAAAGCCTAGATTCTATTATAAGTATACGACCAGAACTGCTAAATATAACTCTATGCTTATTTTTGCACACCGAACATAGCTCAACAACTTTCAAAAACATTTTAAAAAAGTAGAAAAACTCTAACGACACCTTTTCAATAAACCCTTGTAACACTGACTCCCAAGAACTCCTAGTAAAAAAAAGACAACAATGTTTAGCGCATGTAACATTTTTACCAACTTTAAAACAGTAGCAAGACCCTAGCCCCCGTGTTGTCAGATGCGTTAAGGATTCAGCAGGCTTAATTATGATCCCGCTCTTATATCACGACCATGATCATGTTACGTCCGTTATGCTAAAGAAAATAATTGATAATTCAAATCACACGTCATAAATCTAGTGAAATTAGAACTTGATAACTCTAGTTCACAATGAGCCGTCGTACCGTAGGAGTGTGGTTTTTCACGTAGTGCTCTCTGGACTTTATAATATACAGGGTGTTACTTTAAAAATTTACTTTGAGTGAGTGCAACATGGTAACTCCAGTTACATCGCGGCATCGATACTAAACAGCTAATCCCAAGGTGGTTGACATTGACAGTTTAAATCAAAACAATGAGTCTCTTATTAATTTGTCAAATAAAACAGAAATAAAATGGTTTTATATGAAAACTTATAAAGAATTTGCTGTTATTTTGTCCCTAAGGATACTACGATTTTATAAATCCTTGCTTTAACTCTATAACCTAACTTAATATCACGGATATAACCGGCTTTTAAAGGACAACTTTATATGTGCCTAACGATTAGTAAAATGGGCCTTGTATAAGGTCTACGAATAATATTTGGCTTGATAAATCATGTATTTAATGCTTTTTATTATATTTTAGCCATAAAACCCACGAAACATAAACATTGCTTAATACTAATTCGATGGTGACTTTAAACAAAATAGGGCTTTTTAAATCAGTTATTTAAACACTAACGAAGGCGAGGCTCCAGTGTAAGTTTGATCTGAAACTGCATAATGTTCTTACGGATAATAACGAGCGACAAGATTTATTTTTCGAGGATCGTGCCTGGCCAAGGGTTAACTTAGAGGGCCTTAGAAAATTTTAGTCAAGGTAGAAAAGTGTAAAAGAAAAGTAGTTTATGCTTGGACTACAGGTAAAAGCCAACTATAAATGCCATTTTTGGTAAAATTATACGCAAAATAAATAGGGAAAATTGTGACCGTAACAATAGGTACCTAAACCTGATACATAAAATAAATAAGTTCTTTACAAACATTTTTTTATATTAATTTTAATAATCTGTACCCTTTTTCAGACAAAATATTATTGATACTAAATACTTACGTGAAAGTGGTCTTTGCAGACATACATTTTGGTAGTTTTTGATTGTCTTGTGGGGTCACATTGAACTGCATTAAGCCAAGATTATCTATTATCTGTCTGTGGTACCCTGACAAAGAGTTTCTCTGGTGAATTAATTTTTGTATTTAAACAATGTATCTTTCATAAAAGACCCTTTTAGCCCTTTTCAACTGGTATTCTGGGTATCCACAGGTAAGTTTTAATTCACAGTAAATTGAGAAAAATATTTATTTTAAAGAACCCGTCAAGAAATTTACTACAAACAACGACAAAATTTCTTTAAAAATAAAAAAATATTAACTAAAATGCACGGTAAAAATGTTTGATTTAAAGTTTTTATTCGTTAAAAATTTCACAACTGATCGTAATGAATCGATTAAATGATCACGTGTTAAATAGTGGTTACCGAAATGGCATGTCACATGGTATACAATCACCAGTTTACATGAACCATTAAAATGATTAGTCCATCCAGATTTTCTAATCAAAACGACCATATAGGTTAGTTTGGCAACATTGCTGTCCAGAACGTAAGTCGTGCAGATTAAAGCTACGACAGAAGTCTTTGCCTTATTGACGTCACACAGGTCAAAAGACCCGCCCACATTTTTAAACTGTTTCGCACCAAGAAAAAGTTATATGCGGATATTTTTTATTATCCTCAAAAAACTATTTTTATTATTTGGTTGTTACGTAAATATTTAAATTTAACCCATTTATTCACAAAACGGCTGCAAAAATATTTTTTTGCAAGGGGCCTATTTAGCGGATTTTTTTCTGGAAAACTAAGCAAGCTACGTGAAAATATTAAAAATCAAAAAGTTATATTTTAAGGTGTTTCACCCAAAAAAAAAAATTAAAGTTACAAGGAAAGTCAGTGGCGTACATTTTTTCGTCAATAAAATTACCTGAGATGCGATCCACGCCCCCTCTGGTCCCACAAATTAAAATAGGTTTAGGGCGAAATTAACTTTATATTTTAACAAATACCCAAGCCAAAATTTATTAAAATCAAGTTAGGCATATAAGTGGTATTATTAAAAACCCGAATTTCTTTTTCAAGTTTAACACCCTGTATCTTATAAACAAAGCTTTTTCGGGTCTATATTTATATAAACTTTTTTATTTAAATTGGCTCAGGAATACGCCCTTAAATTTTCTTACCGCAATTTGGAAACACTCTGTATAAAGCTTAAAGCCACGTACAGACTTGGATTTAATCGGCGAAAATATTTGTTGGCCGACGGTATCTTGAATGTTGCACCTCGGTCGGCCGACTTGTTGCAAACGCCATGCAACATCGATGGGCGTTTTCATCCAAGGAATCGGCAAGTCGCCTGTTCCATTTAATATGGAAAACTTCGGCAGGTTTGTACGTGCTTTAAAACTAGTGTGGACGCGAAACACTTGTATCTGCAAATGTTGGCCAACTTTGTTGAACAAGATACAGTCGGCCGACAATGTTGTCCCGATTGTATCCACGTCTGTACATGGCTTTAAAACTGTTTAAGAAAAAGACGCCTCTCAGCAATTTGCTACTTAAGATTACACTTTCTTACCACTTTGACTGTGTAATATTAAAGTATCTAAAACTTTAGGTATGTCACTTACCCATGCTACAAATTACAAATTTAAACTGTTAGTATGGCAAGTAGAACTTTAAGTATAATTTAATTAAATTGTTTTAGCTGGTATTTAAAAAATGAATATGCTTTATTTAACCAATTGTGGTTTACCTTTTTTTCTTATTAAATACGTCACTTCCATTAAATAACTCTCTAACTGGAGCTAACTTTAGCCTTATATACTTAATTTAACTATTTCATACAATTCTAAAATTAATCATTCTTCACTAGATAACTCTACTTATTAATTCTATAACATATTAGAGCCTAACTTATACACTACTGATATTTAAGGGTGCTACTATGTAACAATTTATACTCATTAAGCATCGTAACACTGTCCCCTCTTAAATCTGATCGTTTCGATCAGCTGCTACATCACTATGATACTTAGTACTTCTTATTAAAAAACTTTTATTTTACACTTGGGGCTGTTTTGGATTCGATAAAATCATCTTGTAGCATCTGTTGAAACTTTGGTATAAATGACATAAGCATCCAATAAAGTTGAAGCAACCATCAAAATTAGGGTATTGGGATCAGACCATCCAGCTTTTTCTACAGCTATGACGAATAAGCCAAAGGGAGGGAATCGTCACGAACAGAGATCTCCGATCCAGCGCGATAGCTTTGGTACTGTCCAAAGTTTGTTTCCTGAACCAGATCTTTACGACATATACCCCCACCTTCAGTCACGACAACTCAACTGGCTTTGTAGTGGTTGTCCGAGTAATGTCTTAAATCAGAATTGTAACAAACAAGAATCTCGAATGCATTTAAACAACATGGCGATTGCTTTGGCACTTCTACAGGATAAGTTCTGTAAAGCTTTCCCAAGTTTGATTCAGCTAACTTACCCAAATCATCATGACATATACCGCCACCCCCAGTAACGACTATGCGACTGGCTTTGTAGTGGTTGTCCAGTTTATGTCTTAAATTAGATGAATTAATTAAACGAATGCATCTCCCTCAGGATGACACTTTTTTTTCTTTGAATTTCAGCTTCATCTAATTTAGCATTTTGAACGTTGCCTGCCGGAAATTCAACTGCACAAGGTGCATCTTTTGACAAACATTTAGAGTAATAGACAGTTTGTTTCCGACTAATAAAGATATTCAGTTGGGCACCCAAATCTTTAACTTTATCCAGTCCATCTAGAACCTTATTCGCGTCCTTTTTGACGTCATCTACAACCTGTGTGAAGGGCACTGTCCTGCTTCTATAACATTTTGAATTTGGATTTGCATTTAATTTAGTTTCTGTTCTAAAATGTTCTGTCAACATTCCCGTTTTTATTGATTTTTTGTTTCCGAGCTTCTTCATCTTGTTTTTTTTTGTCTCCCAGCCTCTTCTTGTTTATTAAGTTGTCTCGTACCTTCTTTATCTTATTGTTTTTTATTTTCTTGATCCGCTATGAATTGTTGGAATCAGTCCTGGTCTTTTGTCTCTTTTTATAATAATCTTTTAAAATTTTCAGCAGCTGTTGTTCTTTTTGTCTCCTTACTTTTTTACTCTTAAATATTTTAGTATTCCCTTCTGTTTCTGTTGTCTTTTGGTCTTAATAATATCTAAAATATCCCGTTTTGTTTGTAGTTTATTAAGTTGTTCTTAATTTTTTTCTTCATTTCAGCCGTTTTTGTCCAACTAATGGCATATAATATTTGGTTGTGTGTACAATAGGTCCTTTTTACGTTCTAAACACAATGGCAAAATCAAAATTCCATTATCAGATTTAGTTTTAAAATCAAATATTCTAAATTTTCGTAAAAAATTAAAAACACTGTTTTCTTTTAGTCCAAAATGCACAATGTTCTAATTCGGATATCTTTACAAATAACGAAATGAAACTTTCTAGAATTTTATCCAATTATCTTTAATAAAGTTTTCTTATGGTCACCAACATATTGCAATACAATCTTCTAACTTCCTACAAAACACTGGTAAAGTCAAAATTCGGATATCTTATATGGAAATAGAACTTTCTAAAATTTTATCGAAACCTTTAGAAATCAGCCACAATCGGGTTATAGTCATGTCTAATTTTTATTTCTAGTTTTACACTAATATTTTCAAAGTTACAATGTCCAAAATCTATTCACTTATGGCTCACTTCTGATACCAAATGTTACAGTTTTCTATTGCTTTTCGCAACGTGGGTTCAACAATTTAAATATTTGATAACACTGAAACGCTTTATTGAACTTATTATAACAACATTACAATGTGCATCTTACTTATTTGCGATTTTACTTATACCAAATAACTTACTACTAACTTACTGCAGCCTTATATAACTAATTTAAATATTTCATACAATTCTAGAAAAAATCTTTCTTCTTCGGAGAACTCTACTTATTATTATTAGGAATGGTTAAACATAAACAGCTTTTTTGGACTATTTTATTAATATACAGATTAAACAGCCAACGTTTCGATGCTGGTTAGCATTATCATTAGGGACAGATTATTCTAATTAAAATAATTAAAAACACGTAAACACTCAACAACCATAGGACTAACATCATTACCGCAGGATAAAATATAACGGCTTTACGGGTTATATTTTATCCTGCGGCAATGATGTTAGGATTTATGGTTGTTGAGTGTTTATGTGTTTTTAATTATTTTAACTGGAATATTCTAGCCCTGATGATGATGCTAACCAGTATCGAAATATTGGCTGTTTCATCTGTATATTAATAAAATAGTCCAAGAAAGCTGATTATGTTTTACCTTTCCTAAAATTAATAACTTGTGGACGTGAATTTTTCAACAGTCTAGTTATTATCTCTATAAAATACTAGAACCTAACTTATACACTGTTGTTACTTAAGGGTGCTAGGTAACAATTTGGACTTGTCAAGCATCGTAACAATATTTTTAAAATTTAGGTATCACAGAAACGGCATTACAAATAATCTATTACCACGTATACTTTTTTAGATGTAATATTTGTAGAACAGTAATTATTATTAAAAGTTACATACAGGGTGGCAAAGTTATTTATTTTTATATGTGAGCTAGAGGACAGGTAGCGCCCTTCATATCTTATAATAAAAATTAGAGCAGATTTTAATTTTTTACCTAACATAACCTTCTTTAGCCAAATATTGTGACAATTAAACAAATAATAAAAAAGTTTTTATAAAAAAACCACAACTAGAGTGAACTTTTAGCACTATATATTTCCGAAATTATCTACTAGATCTTCATATTTTAGCCTTAAGATTTCGTTGTGGCGTTTTTAGCACTTTTTGGTGAAAATCGTTTAACAACGTGTCCAAGATAAAAGAGCCTGCATCGGTATTTTAGAAATAATACGGGATGGAAAGTCAGGGTAACTTAAAACAAAATTAGGATTTTATGAGCCTAATCATATAATGTTAAAAAGTTTTAAATATTTTGAATATTTTTAAAGTTATTCAGAAAAAGATTTTTTTGGTCCAACTTTAAATCGAATTTTAAAATAAATTGCATGTTTGCATAACAATTTTTTCTTCTCTATCCAGTAATGTTATTTATTTTTAAAATGCAACGTTTCGCATTTCAAATAACCATCATTAACCTATTTTTTTTAAAATACTGTCCTAATATTCTTATGTAACAAATTAAAAGCTGATTTCAATTCAAATTCAATAAAATCTTAATTAAGACCTGTAGTTTTACCAATTTGATAAATATATTTAACTCTACATTTACAGTAAAAAAATTAAAGAACAACTAATATAATAACTTAAAAATGCACAAATAATTAATGATCAAAAATTTACCTACAAAATAATAATTTTATACAGAATACTATTTCTGCTTTTTGCTAGGCAAGTTAATCTAACTACAAGCCAAATATCCTAGGTAATTTTTAACTGGTATTTATTTAAAATATTAGAAAAGCTTTGAAATGATATAGTTAAGTTTGTATTTAGTCATTTATTTTACCACGGTATAATGACAAGAAACTTGATTTGCGCAAATGCAAGACATTTTAGAATATTTTTTCTTAATTATGCGCAAGTTATGAATTATTAAGTTTTGCTTGGTTTATTAAAGTAATTTATTAACTTTAAATGTAGAAATTTTAAAATCTTAAGATTAGGCTTATACTAACAGCTTATTGTTAGGCACATAACACCTTTTTATCTCATTTAACCGTATATCTCTCCATTTGTATTTTATTTACCATTTAGTTAACAGTTAAAGAAAAGAAAAATATCTGTTATTACTATTATTATTATTTATTCAGTTTTGTTTTCATTTTATTTTTTGTTGAATAATTTTTTATTGAATTACGGTCTATTTGTTAATCCAAAGATATACTTTTTTATCGTATTCTTTTACCAAGACAAATTTGTAAAGGCCTTGTCTTCGCAACTCATCTAAACGTTTTAGGGTCAGTAAGTATAAAATTTAAGTTTGACCTGGATAATTTAATTTTAGCCTTTTAATATAAGGGTAAAATTTTGCCCAAAGGCACTAACCTTTTTTATTTTGGGTTAAATTAAGAATACCAGTTTAAAAAAATGTTTATATGTTTTTTATTTTTCGATTTTTTTATAAAATTGGTAATTAGGATAATATTAAAAACCCATTTTTTTTAAAGTTTAACACCCTTTATCTTAGATACAAAGCATTTATGGACCTATGTTTTTATGAACTTTTTTTAATAAAATTGCTTTAGGAATACGCCTTTAAATTTTCATATAGCAATTACAGAAACACCCTGTTGATATTTTTTTATTTATAGGATTTAGGCATGTTTAGTAAATTTGTTTTTACTTACCAATAAATTAAAACAATTTAATTATTTATAAGCTTTAGGCGGTAACCTTTAATACATGTGAAATAAATATGTAAAAAGTTAAAAATTGTGTACCTTAAATTTGGTACTACTAAAAAAAAATTGCCTAATTTATGTCTTGTACGATGAACAAGTTAAACAAGTGACGTTTATAATAGAGGGTGATTTTTAAGTTTTCTTATAGTATAAAATGCAAAAAAAAAGTATAAAAATAAATCAAATAATATTATGTCCGAAAATGCTTTGTTTCCAAGATACAGGATGTTAAAGTTTTAAGAAAAATGCCTTTTTTATTCTAACTAAAGGGCGAAATATATGCACTACACTTTAACAAGAATATGCGCATATATATGATCCGTTTGCCCTTAAAATATGCAGCTATATGCATTTTTTGTACCAAATATGCAATGATGCAAATGATATGCAATATATCTTTATTTATTATTATATTAAAATAGGGTAAAGAAGCACAAAAGGTTTTAAAAAGAGATAAAAAGAGATAAAAATATACATTTAAAATAATAATTTGGGACAAACAGTCATTTTAAAGTAAAATTGACAAAATATGCATGAAATGCATATATCGTCAACTTAATTAATAAAACCACCTAACTCCATTTTTAGTAAAACATGCATTGTCATCTTTAGCCTTATAAAATAGGGATAAAGATGGTATTAAAATCACATTTTTTTATATAAAACTGGAATTACGACCACTTGTGAAAATAGCAAATAGCACACTGATTTCATGCATAGAAAATGCGTTATATCACACTAGTGTTGCAAAGTACTTTACAGCACTAGTGTTGCAAAGTACTTTACAACACTGGTGTGATACATATTATGATGTCATTCTAAAAACTGCTATTGGTTTGCAAGTGACATATTTATTGTAGTGACAGTAAAAAAAACTTTTTATTTACCTTAAACGGTAGAACCCAAATTAGCGAAAATCATCTTATTTTATATTTATTAAAATTTACGAAAAAAATAAAAACATAAACAAAAATAGACATAACCACAAAAAACAACTTTCACTGACTGGCACAGTGTTGTCAGGTAAGTAGATCAAATTTAAAATCTCCTTCTACCTTTGAGCACGTACTTTATAGAGGCAGCCTTGCCGCTTGACCGTTCGACCTAAAGCGCCAGAGAAAAAAGCCTATAGATCAAATTCCTTCCTCTCTTTCTTCGTGTACTCAAACAACTAGTTAAATCTTTTTTAATCCTAATTAAACCTAAGGCTAATACACACTTTATGAATCCACTTTCTTTTATCCATTCATAAATAGAATCAGACCCTTCCGACGTTGCCAAATGCTTTCCATATTTTGCATGGTAACTGACGTTTGGTAGTCGTTTTTCCTTACTTTAAGGACTTTAGGTTATGCATTTACAATTTTCATATTTTTTATATTTTTCTTAAAAATATGAGGAAAAACTATTATTTTACTTAATTTTACATGTGATGTTCAGTTTCATTAACTCGTTTTACCAATTTTACCCCACCCAGCACCCCTTTTCACTCCCCGGTCCCGTAAGTTTATTTACTGATATTTTTAAAAAAACGGAATATTTTGGATATGCACCACTTACGTTTTATTTAGAAGAGTGTCTAAAATATGTAAGAATCGATAATTTTTAAAAAACCCTTATAATAGCAGAAAACCGTATTAAACTATTAGCGTTATTACCTAACAAAACCATACAATTTTTATTAAGTGAGGGCCTTTTTAAATTCCAAAATGATAAAAGTTATATAATGCTTCTAGGTAGGTGATTTTCGATGTAAAAATATTGTCAAAACAGTATAATATAGCAGTGAGGAAAAGTATATATCACACTAGTGTTGCAAAGTAAATATCACCCTAGTGTTTGCAAAGTTCTCAATTGTTTTTTATTTTTTCAGGTGGTTCTCAAATAATCAATTAATAAAAAATGTGATTTCGACGCCATCTTTAGCCTTAGTTATAAGGCTAAAGAGAGCAATGCATGTTTTATTAAAAATGAAGTTAGGTGGTTTAACAATTAAGGTGACGATATATGCACTTGCATATATTCCGCCCTATAATCATAGCTTTCCTAGCACTACAGATTTTTCTACAAAATTTGGTACTTTTTTAACCATTACGAAGCGTACTTTAAATTTTGTAGAAATATCCGGAATGGTAGAAAAGAAATGATAAAAAGGTATTATTTCCTTAAAGTTTAGCACCCTGTATTTTGGAAAAAAGCATTTACAGGCATAATTTTATAAAGAAAATACTTTCTTGTCACACTGTTAATTTTTTTTGAAAAATTACAATTGTGTTAAAAACAAATAGAAGAAAATTTTTAAATCAGCGTATAATATTGCAAAACATAGTACACTTGGAGGGAGTAAAATTAAAAGACATGTAAAAAAAAATATCATAATGATTTGTAATTTTAAAAAGTTTATTTAATAACATTACATTTATTGGACTTTTTCCCAACTGTTTAAAAATTTCTTATTATTTGTAGTAAATTTTAAAAAATTGTTTGTTATTAGATTCACAATTCCTTTTTGGGATATTACATAAGAATGTTAAAACTTACTTTAGTATAAAGTTATTAAGAATTTACAAATAATTTTATTATTTTTGTAACACAAATTTAAAAATTACATTACGGATGAAAATTTTACGAACAGTATATATTTCTCTAGCACATATTGTAATTTTCTTAAAGCTTAGACTAATTCTAAACAAAATAATTTGAAATTTACAATACCATTTTGTGATTTGATTTACAAAAGTATTTTTATTTAAATTACAAAAATGTTGAGACATATATTAGTACGAAATTAATGAAAATTTGCAAATAAATTTTAATATTTTTCTTAGATAAATTTAGAAATCGCTTCACATATTGTAATTCAACTAAGTATTTTAATTTTTCTTGAACCTATTATATTATAAAAAAATAAAAATAATAATGGATTGTATCTTACCGGCGACCAACAAAGTTGTTCTTGTAGGAGAATCTTACTTTTTGTGTTAGTTTTGGTTAGTTCTGGACCCGGTGCAGCGAGTTTAATAGGTCCTATAAGGTAGGCGAAACGCGTCACTGAAGGGGGCCCTGGTGAATGGCAATAAAAGCAAAAGTTCGTCTCTTAACTGTTGAAAAAGGTCGATTTCTTGTTGCGTTTTGTAATTTCCTAAAACTATTAAATAATTTTGAACAAAATGTTTTAAAATTTATAGTCATTCTTTGTAAATAAATTTTCAATAGATCATGTTTTTGAAATCACAAATCATTTTTAAGAAAATTTGTTATTATGTTATTGATAAAATTAGAGTATTTGTATTGTAATTTGACTAAGCGAATTTCTGACACTCCTTTAGTAAATTCAACAAATAATGTTTTGTAATTCCCAATAAATTTGTAATAAATTGTAAAGTAAAATTACAAAACGCAAGTATATTATTACTTTATTGTTGTGGATAAAAACTTTTAAAACATTTTTGCATAATAACCATAGAAACTTTTAACATTGTTATAAGGAAAGAACAAACTTAAAGATCACCCTGTATATAGACAGATAAAGCTTGGAATGAAATCAGAAACCATTAAAAAAAATTGGTTTAATAAAATTAGAGTATTTGTATTGTAATTTGACAAAGCGCATTTCTGACAATTGTTTAGTAAATTTTAACAAATAATGTTTTGAATTTTCAAATAAATTTGTGATAAATTGTAAAGTAAGTTTACAAAACGCAAGTATATTATTACTTTATTGTTGTGTGTAAAAACTGTTAAAATTTAGTTTTTAAAATAACCATGGAAACTTTTAATATTGTTATAAGGAAAGCACAAACTTAAAGATTACCCTGTATATAGGCAGATAAAGCTTGGTAAATATTTTAATGATATATAAAATTTGACTTTGTAAAAAAAGGAGAATTGAATTTTTAGATTAATGTACACCAGTAAGTGCGCTTTAAACCATTTATAAATAAGAAGACTTCGCAAATGTCTTTTATGCTTTAAATTATTATTTTCGGAGGTAAAGTGGTCTGAATATCTTGCCTTGACATTCCGATTTCTAATCCCCCAAATTTTTAGATACCCAATATTTCTATATAAACAGCGTGTCTTCGAAAGTTCTTACCAAATGAGAAACTTTTTAATTATTAAGTTTACGATTAAAAGTGCCTCCTCATAAAAAGTTCTGCTTGAGAAGAAAATACATTTCCATAAAAATATTTGTATATTGGATGTACAGGGTTACCTAAAAAGATTTATTTCCAAATTAGGATAATGGTTATATTCTTACTACGGTACGATAATTTAAAGGGTAATTTTTATGTGATTTTATAACAAAAAGTTTCTATAAACCTATGTCCGTAGTTGCTTCGTTTCTGAGATACAAGGCGCTAATTATTTTCTAAAAATCGGTGTTATATAAATATCTTAAATACGAATCCAGATACAAAAAAAACGTATAACACGAAAAAGTTGTATTTTTTGTTGTTTTACAAAAAAATATAAAAACCACATAAAAACGAGTGACGTACATTTTTCTCTCATTAATATTGGCTGTTGTGACCACTGAGACGCTACTAGACCGAATAAAGTCAATCTAGTTACAAAGGCTTTATTTCATTAGGATATTTATAAAAAAGTTTTTTTTTAACTTTAACGCGTCTCACAAAAAAACAACTCCGAACATATATTTATAAGAACTTTTTAAGTTTCGTACCGTAGTTAGAAAATACCCGGTAAATTAATTTGAACACAACTCTTTTTCAAGCCACCCTGTACATTCAACATACAATTATTTCTGTGGAAATGTATTTTCTTATTAAGCAGGACTTTTTATAAGAAGGCACTTTTTTAGTAAAGTAAATAATTAAAAAGTTTTCCATTTCGTAAGAACTTCCGAAGACACGCTGTATATGTTTATTTAGTTATTACCATTTAGTAGTTTTACCCATATCTTATTATCCGACTTCAAGTTTTTTTTATTTCTATTTTTTTATTGATTTTATTTAATTTCTTGAAGTCGGTTTAATTTCTTTAAAAAGTGAATATTTTCTGCTTCTTGGTTTATTCTTTATTATTTCTAATAAAATTGTTAAAATACACACACCACTACCAGTACCTCTTCTAGTTCAGTAAAAAGGGTAAATTTAACCCCAAGGTTGTCGATTCTGAATGCACCTTCGATATCTGTGCATATACCAGACTAAAGGCAGCTACGCACGAAAAACGTACGACAGAGAGAAAATAATAGGTCAACTACCTTTCTTACTTCACGATTCTGACGTGGTTTTTATGGGATCACTGCAAAAATACACTCTTTTAAATAAAAAGAAGTTTTTAAAATCGATACTCAATTAACAAAGTAGTCTTGTAACATACAAAAAATGACTTACAGGCAAATTAAGAACATCTTTTTTAAAGTTAGGTAAAAACAAAGTTCAAGAACATTGCACAGAGTGCCTGGTGTAGAAATACCTAAATGACTCTTATTCTTATTTGCTGATAAAAACACAAATTTTATTCAACCTATATTTATTTTACTCAGTCAGCATTTTAAATAAAATAGCAAAAAGATTTGTAAACACAGCGTTTTTTCGCGGAACTTTGAGGAAAAAAGTACTCCTTTTTAAAAATCCTGCCCAGTGGAAAAATTAATTTCCATCATAATATTTGGTGTATTCAAGAGAGCTTTAATAATAATATGTTCTCAAATTTTTAAAAGATTTTGGCTATATTTCCAAAACTTCGTCGTACAGATTTGCGTCGAAATAATTTATATCAAACGTGACACAGAGAAAGTACTTAAAATAATTCTTGGTTTTTAAAAATCTTTATTCACTTATTTATTGAATAAATGACTGAAAAAAATTAAAAATACAAAAAAAATAAAAAATGACAACTTTACTGGAAAACCTATAATTATTAGTAGTATTTTTTCGAGACATGATTAGTGAACAAACTGACCAAAGTGAAACTAATATCATTCTTCTAAAACTCATGTGGTTTACTTTATTCTATTTTTTTTTATTTTTTAAATGACATTTATCACGTAATCAAATATTTAGGATTACTTGCAGGTCAATGAACTGAGGGAAGTGAAACTAATCAGGTCTTGAAAGAACACCACTAATACTGCCTTTGTCAATATGTCATGAATGTCAGAATTTAGGGCAGAAATCGACTGTAAAAGTTTTTTTCTTAATTTTTGTGTCAAAAGTCAAATATATATAAAAAATATTCAAAACTTTTATAAAAACGTTTATGCACTTTAGGGATTTACAGGGTATTTTAAATCTCTATTTTCCAAAAAAGTGGTACTTTAAATCCCTGGGGATTTAAAATTTATTCGCAATAAAAGCTAAATTTAGATATTTATTTTTAAAATTTTATTTCTCAAATATGCCAAACCTGAAAGACATGTTTCTGTAACCATATTAGAGTTTTCTTTTTACCGTTTTATATCAAACGCTGGTCCCTGTCTTGGTATCTTGATAATTACCCAAAAAAAGTCCCATGATCTGAGACGTCGGTTTTGTCAAGCTGCCAAAGCTCCTTGCCACGACAGGCTTCTGACACGTCCATGATTAGCACCACCTGAAACAAAATATAATTAAAATAACCTATTTTATTTCTTAGAAAGCGCCTTAATCACTAGATATAGATATATAGTTATAAATTGGGACCAAAAGTCGGTTGAAAAGAATAAAAAACCTGTAACTTACTTTTAGTGCAAAAATTAATCGTCAAGTACTTTCTCCAGAAAAGCTTTAATTTTGTCAGCATCAAGTATTTTCGACTATTTTGGTTTGTAGCTCTCATTTTGTGATTTTAAAAAAGTTGTTAGTAGAAAATTGTATATACACCTTAGGACTAAAGTGTTTTTAAATCCCTTGGCAAATTATAGCCCTCCCGTTGGCCGGGCTATAAACTTTTTGTCTCGGGATTTAAAATAACCACTTTATTCCCTAGATATATATGCATGTATCACAAAATTTTATAGGACCTCTCCTATTAGTAATAGTAATATACGTCAATAAAGATAGCTTTAAATATACAGAATCAGTCATAAAGAACCTGTGCAATGTTTTGTTTTTTGAAATTTTAAAACTTAATTATGCGCGATTTACAGGAAAGGGTTAAAAATACCTTTCTTTAAAGATTCTCCTTGGAGACCAACTTTTAGAGACACTCTTTACATTTTTAAAAAGTAGCTTGTTGACCTGTCATACTTTAGTGTATAGTAATATTAAATAGGTTTTAGAAAGACGGCGTACTAAGACATATTCGAGCGCAGGATTCTGTCTACTGGACCCTTTTCCAGCACTGAAATCTGAAAGCATAACTAGTAAACGCGCAGAGCGTATCTCTCACGGTCACGCGATATCGAGAGGCATCTTTCTACGAGCGACGAAAAGTTTTACGTGGATTATCGTACTTTTAAACAAACTTATTGTATAAAAGTTGTGGACATGGCAGCTTTTTAAGTGACTAAGTGATTTATTTTTCTAACTGGTAATGGCAGGGAACCAGTTTAATTAATTAGGGTGAGTTTTGTGGAAAGTTGAAAACAACAATAATATGGATTTCATCATATATTCTATTTTATATATAATTTATTTCATGTAAAATGTTTTATATTAAATAAACTTTAATTTTAAAAATATATATTTAGATGGTGCTTATTAAACTTTCAAAAAAAAGTTGTAAAAAATTACCTGAGAACCCAAATATTAAAATAAAATATGAATGACTTTATAAAGTATTTAGATTTTATTTCTTTGTAAATATAACAAAAATCTTATATATATTGTTTTGCTTGTGGACCTCACGTGTTTGTTTAAAATTGAATTATTATAACAAATTAAATGTATGGATTTTATTAAATTATACAAGATATCGATTTACCAAAGAAGTATTTAAGAAATTAAAAAGAATTTAATTTTAATCATTAAAAGAAAAAAACCAGCAAATCTGGACAATTGTTGGTATACCGGGGGCCCACCAGATTACTTTAAAGGCTTTTATTTTCTTGAGAAGTATTAAACGATTTTGAACTATTAATCGAATGTATAGTTGGATAGGATGCATATTTCCAATGTTTCAGGTTTTATGTGACACATCCGGTTTCACCGAAAGTGCTCCTAACTTTTCTGTTTTAAATATTACACCATATATATTTTTCCTAAAATAAACTATACCGTTTAAGAGATAGAATTAAATCAACAAAAAGATTGGAAAAAAACTTTAAATTTAGGGCTTAAAAAAGTGTTTTTTTTAAATTATTAAAGTTTTTATTGCCGAAAGTCAATTTCTGTGGCACTTCCGGTAAAACCGTAAATAGTATTTTAACGGTGATAGAATATAAGGTTTACTAAATATGTGTAAAAATCGCAAAAGCACTATTTAATTATATTTTTTTTTAATTGTTGCGGTTAACATGACATTTTTAATCGTCATTTTCTCAAAAACTAATTAACTTAGGTATAACGTGTGCTACATGTATTTTCTTGGAATTGCCTGTTGAATTTATTTTTAGAAAAATATAAAGGGTGTTTTATTGAAAATATCAAAGCTAAGAGCACTTCCGGTTAAACCGGATGTGCCACATAAAATCTAAAACCTCAGAAATCTGCATTTTATTTAACCATACATTTGCCAATATATCAAAATTTTGCAACACTTCTTAAAAAATAACAGGCTTGATAGTAATCCATTTGGCACCCGGTATATTTTAAACATATAAGATTAAAAAAGGGGTATAGTTTATATATTTAGGTAAGTAAAATTTAAACGGGTTAAATAATAAAAAAATACAAATTACAAAACTAATAAAAGTTAAATAAAACATAACTTAATATAAAAATATAACTTTATTAGACAGCGCAAATAAAATTAAAGATTACTTTAAAGTATAAATCACTAATTAAAAGATACACAAACTGGACACGAATAGGGTTTACAGGAGAACAAATAAATTAAAAACAATATATTTTGAAAAAATACATACCTAAATTTTTATCTGTCAAAAATTATGTCTCACAAAAAAAAACAAATGTTGATTAGGTAATCAGATTTGCAAAAAACTTTAAAACATGATTCTTTCCAAAAACAAACCATATTTATTTTAAATTTAAAAAATATATATAATAAGGAAAGGTATTAAGTGGTCTAATCCGTGATATTATTATACCCTAATTTTACTGGACACTTGTTGGGTGTCAAGATTTTAAACAACAAATAAAAAAAAATATTAGTGAATTATAATTTTTGAACTTTGTAGAAGATAATATAAATAAATAATTAATATGTGTTGAATTTCTGACATCGGGCAAAATTAGCCTCTTGAAACTTTTTGATACTTCTGTAAAAGTAATAATGTCATTACTAATTTCCGCATTTTGATCGCCTATATTATTAAAAAAACTAATAATAAATAATATTTTTCCTTAAAATAATAAATAAAGGTTAAAAAGGGAGGCCAACACTGTATGAAAAATCAACATTTTTTCTTTGTAAATCATATTTTTACAAACAATCTTTTTCTTAGGAATGAACTATTTTCATAAAATAATTTTTTTTTTATTTGTCCTTTTGTAAGTCCTACTTTGGGACAGTAGAAACATAACAAGTAATTTTAGACAAAAAAAAATAAAATTTTCATAGAAAAACTATTTTATTTTATATATTTGCAATTTGTTGTTGTTAGAAGAAAAGTTACTTAAAATTTATTTAAATATAATGTTTTTTTTAAAACATATTTAGAAGGGATTAATAGATATGCTTTTAAAAATATTTGGAATTTTATTTCAGACACTTTATCATGTCTCTGTCACTAGCCGTTTACATAATTTAATTGGATACGATAAACAAGATGATGTATGTCCCAAGTGTCAAGATACAAATTTACATCTCTCTTACATTTATATTTTTTAATTAAACAAAATAAATAAGTGTTTTAAGTTGTATGGAAAAAGATCCGTCCACCATGACCAAATCCTACACTAAATTATTTCCCCCAATGGTATTTTTAAAGACTTTTAAAAGATCTCTTTAATGGTTACTAATTTATTTATTTCAAAGAGCAATACTTTTTATCATATCCCATATATTTTAATACATCATAAAAATTAGATTACTAATTTAAAAACTAGATAATTAAACGAATAAACTAATATTTTTATTTATTTTGTAAGGTAAAAAATAAAAATAGTTGTTGTGGCAATTTTCCATTTTATACCTGGCACTAGTGTGCCAGTTTAGTTAACTTTTGCCCAATTATTCACAGCAATATTTTTTTTCTTTTTTTGTGACAACTTACAAAGACTATGCCAAAGTAACAGCACTGGCGTGGATAATCTGTAATGTGTATGTCTAACTCAAACATTTTCCTGAAAAAAAATTGAATTACCAAAAACCATCTTCACCTTTAAAAATAAATATTAACTTACTTTTCTTGTACTAAAACATTTTTTATTTTACAATAAACTAACAAAAAAAACATTATAAAGGTCATTCCAACTTTCCGGGGAAAAAGAGGAATTACCACCCCCACCGGTTTACCAGCCCTTTTTATCGATGACAGTGAGAAACAGAGTACCGTGACTTTTGTTTCGTCAACGTTATGGAAGTACTTAAACATGCAGTTTTTGATTTCACAGCACCTTTATGACAACGCGGTAGTGCCAACACGGACGTTATTTTTAAATAACTACTACCTTAAAAGGTCTCTCCTGCTGCGGACCGAACCGGCGACTCCTGGATTCTGAGATCAAAGCTCTGTTTACTACGCCACTGGGAAGACAAATGTTCTTTTAGTATGTTATTAACACCAATATTAACAACAATCTTAAATAATAATCTTATTTAGAAATTGAAATTCTTGTAGTAAAATATCTTTTCATGTAGTTTTTAAAAGTGGCACAGACACACCAATTAAAATTTTCTAATGGATAAGTTATACTTAATTTTTTATGACCAAATATATTTTTCCATGCTATGAAAAACACATTTTTCTAAAAAATATTAAGGATACACTTATACAGTTCTACAAGGGTTATTATCTAAAAGTTGGTACTTTTTTTAAACATTATATAGAATGCAAAGAGAATAAGATTTTTTTAAATTCTTTTTCTTTTATTCTCAGAGTGTTAAAGTTTAAAGAAAAAAATCTTTAGTTTTTTCTACTAATCTAGATATTTATACAATATTTAATATACTTCTTTTTGCCCATTACAGTACACTTTTTCTTGTAAAAGTTTAAAAAATTATTACCAGTGGCGTTCAATAAGGATATGCATGGATTTTTTTTCGAAAAACAAAAATAGTATGTAACTGCTATTTCTCTAAATGAATATTATTTTGGGTACTTTAATTTTTTTAAACGAAAATCGTTTGTCACGCGAAAAAATATTAATAGACCAAATTTACCCTTAACCCTACAATTAACAATAATATTAATTTAAAAAAAAGCAGTGAAATAAAAAAACCATTTATTGTTATACTGCCACTGGTATTTTTTTCTTTTACAGAAGAAAATTTACCTCAATGCTCAAAAAAGTATTCCAAATTTTGTGGAAATATCTGGAGTGGTAGTAGAAGAGTAATGATAAAACCTAAAACTTTCCCATCCTGTATTTAGGGAAGAAACATTTTCGGACATAATTGTATTAAAAAAAATCTTTTATTTTATGCAGTAATAAAAAAAAATTACCCTTTAAAAAAAAACCTGTGTATTAAAAAATAATTGTATGGCCTTCATTGTATAGCCTAAAAATATTAATGGAAAAGGTAAAAAGCCTAAAATATCAGCAATTAAAATCCATTTTTCCGGTCATTAAATATAATGTGCCATATGTTTCTGTGGTGCTAAGCACTAAATTACGTAATTTTATTTGTAAAATTAAAGTACAAAACCCTTAAACATTATCCCATTGCCCGGCCATTATTTTACTTCTGCAGAGTGTAAAAATGGCAGCTCTTAATTTTGTTTATTTAAGATTTAAGCACAATTACACCATGTCAAAAGAGTGAAGTGAGTATTTGTGTATTTGGTGTAAGTATACTAGAAAAAGTCATACTACTACAACTAATACTGCATACTACCTTTTTATAGTTTATAAAGTTTAAAATACAATAATAAAATTAATAAATAAACTACAAGGTGGTTTTAAAGTTACACCATTAATTTTACTAGCTTTTAAATCTAATATTAAAAAGACCCGAAAAGTGTTAATATAGGTTAAGATAAAGCCAATATTTAAAAAATATGAATGTACACAATTTGCTGTGAAACGACTATTTTTAACTACTGCGAGTAATATGACATGCATTTTTTTACACTGTAGACTGGATATGCCCGGTTATCTATTCTCTTAAGTATTGTCATTTTTATGTTTTACCCACTTATTATTGATCTGTAATACCTTAGAAACGGAATATGGTTTGGTAGCAATAATACCTGCTATCACACCTAGGGCATTATAAGCGGGCATTATGATAATGCCCGCTTATAACGCGCTAATATGGAAATTTTATTGCTTATCCAATTTTATTTCTCTCACAATAAAGATCAAGTTTATACAAAAATAATTTTTCTTTACAAAACAATACTAAAAATTAAACTTTATTTCCAAAATAAAAATTAAAATTTTGAAATGTCCCGGAAAACGTAGCTGATTCCACTATAGAATGGTCGGTGTTTTTTGTGATGGTAGCAGCGGTGGTAGCACTAACGCTATTTTGTATAGAAGAACAGTCCATTAAAGAATTTTCAATAGTCGATACGGAATTAACCTCAGAATTAACTGAATTGGCAATCATTTTGGCTACTTGGTTTTTAGATGAAATACTTTCTTTTATATATCCTTCAGCTACTGAAGAGCTTTTCCATTTCCCATGTTGTTTAAGCGTTTCAAACAAAGCACCTGCCTCAACAAGTAAAGTTGATGAGGTGCGACGCAAACAGTGGCCGGTGTAAGCTTCTGCATTATCCAATTTTAAAAATTTTGCGATCAATGTTGGGACGCTTCCTATGGTATTTTTTCCAATGGGTTATACTGTACATTGACCCTTTCTATAGGTAAGAAAGAATCTTCGCTCCTTTATTCCAGCTAGTCTTAATGTTGTGTACTTTTTTATTAAATTTAAAGCGCCTAAACCTTCTTCAATGATAGTAAAACTTTTTGAAGTTGAAAAATTTAGTTTCTGGTACCTTTATAATCAAGACTGTTCCTCTATCTTCAATGTCATCAATGGTCATTTTGACCAACTCATCTCGTATTAAACCTCCAAAAACACCCATTACCAATATAACTTTGTGTACCAAGTAGATATCATCAGGAGCCTTCTTAATAAATGTTAATATTTGTTCTCCTTCCAAAACTTTAGACTTCTTCGGGACGTATCCTTTCGACTTAACTTTTAAAAATATATAAGACGATGGTCTTGCGAAATGTCTATATTTTCATAGACCATCAACGTAGACCTTAGGGTGGAATACTTGGTCCAGAGAGAGTTCGGACTGAATTTTTCCGACTAAAAATAATAAAGTTTGTTAAACATATGTATTAAAATAAAATCAATAACTTACCAGTTCCTGAAAATATGCCATTAAAACGATTTCGGTTATTTGAAGAATTGCGTTCGCATCTTTCCAAATACAAAATATGCCATACTCCCGATCATACAGATAGAAACATCAAAGTCAAACTTAACACCAGTCATTATCTACTTACGTATACAGGTACAGGTGCAACTTATTTTTATATTGCGAATAAATAATGTAATTAGTCATTGAAAAACTCTTTTTGGGTAAAACATAAAGCATTGTATGCACCGCGGGCTTTACTGAACTATAATGCCCATCAGGTCGAAATCTAGCCCTCGGGCTATTTCGACCTTCAGGGCATTATAGTCCTAGTAACGCCCTTGATACATAAATAGCTATTTTTGGACTACTGGTGTATAATTCTCACAACCATGCCTAATAATTATGATATTATATTGCGTAGGAAAAATGACATTCGTCTATTTAAAAAAAAGAAAAAAAATGGATTAACAAATATAAAGTGACACCAAAAGGTAGACGCAGTAAATTGTTATTTTTTATGTTTTAGATTATCGTTGTTACATTCTTTATTCGAAAAACCATTAATAAGCCATTTTTCCCTTTCCTTATAGGTTTTGTATCTAATTAAATTATTTAACTTTGGAAACACCATATTGTCACCGCAATTTACAAATCTCTTTACCCCAAAATTATTTTGCACTATCCACCAACTTGATCGAACGTTACCTTAAAATCTTATATCTTTGATCATATTATTATAACCTTTAAGTAACAATTATTAAACATTTAACACAATAGTCCCTAGGCCAATAATAAAATTAAATTTATGATGATAACACATTTTAAAACTTTTTAGGGGGTTTTTTAACGAGTCTACCACAAATATTCATACCGCCATATATGAAAGCGGCGCTTTAACCCAGCCCGTCAATATCAAGTGTTTCGGGTGTCGGACTAGGCAAATAAGTAACTTTTTGGCGGACAAGTTTACCAGAATGTTTTACATTCAATTTTAACATACAGGGGCGACATTCACAAACAAAATCCTAAATGGAAAGAGGAGTTGAGTGATACCTTCTTTTGAAGGTCTCTTGACTCTGATTATAACTGCCAAGTTTGAAGACTCTGCTATAATTTCCGTAAATATAACAGCTTGTCAAAATTTTAATTTTTAATTTTTTTATGTATACTATTAAATAACCTGTCTGGGTTAGTCTCGCCCCTGCTAAAGGGTTGTAGTTTAAGGGGTGAAAGTAGCAAAAAAATGATTCCCCCAAACATCAAAAGTTGACGGGTCCGAGCATTTTATTATTTTTTTTTAATGGGCCTCAAACCTTGCTGGACTGTTTTCGATGGGACACCCTGTATACATACCCCTTAAAAAAATAAATTAATATTAATTTAATTCATAGCCAACTATTTTTTTATTTTTTTGGTAGTTTCGCTGTTTAAAACAATGCAAAATAATAAGTGTTATATATTGTTGTAATTGCGAAAAAAAGTAATTTAAGATTGTTAGATACAAGGTGTCCCATATAAAAAACTGCAAGTTTAGTTTATATCTCGAAAAAATTAAAAACCAAGTAAGGGGTCTTCGGACAGCAGGTGCGACTTCGAACATTTGGTTTTGGTCGCATATCTTCGGCCATAATCCACTAACCGCTTTGTAAAAACAATATCAGCATACTATATTAGCGTATAATCAGCTTACCATTTTTACGAAGCGGACAGTCAATTAAGGCCAATAATATGCGACCAAAACCAAATTTCCGCTGTCGGAAGACACCTCATTTTACGGTATTTATTTTAGGTACGCCACTGGACTCTACGTTAAAAGTTATAAAACTACTGTTGAAGTTTCTGTCTATCTCCATAAATGTCCGAGTAAAAAGATAATAAAAATTAACAAATTTTGAGAGTCACCCTGTATCTTCTAAACCAATCATGTTAGAGTGGAGCTGATTGCGCCATTAAACTAAACACTAAAAAAGAAAACGGGACACGTATTTAAGTTTTTTGTACCACTTACCATGTAGCCTGTACCCTATAATCCAAACCAAAAAAATACCCTGTACATGGATCTTATGATTTTGTGACTGTAACACCTACGAAACACACGTTTTTGCATGCAAAACATTGTGGTTCACTTGACTGAAAACAAAATGACGCGTTTGTCCAGTCCGACACCCGAAATATTTGACATTGACAGGCTGGGTTAAGCGCCGCTTTCATATATGGCGGTATGAATATTTGTGGTAGACTTTTCAAAATGAACCCCTGTAAAAAGGTCATTAAATTGTTATTAATATGAAAATAATTTCATTACTAGCCCAGGGACTATAACAAATTATAAGCAAAAGCAAAAGTTTTTTTTTTTTATCTGCTTTAAAATTTTTGACTATGTTAATACGAGGTTTGTAAATTAGAGTAACGATATACTTAAACAGGGTGATTTTTAACCCATACGCATTAACTTAAAAAATTATTGCTAAGGACAAACAATCACCAAGAAAGAAAAGTTAAATCAATATTGTTATTTAGGGAGATAATCAATTATTATAAAAAAACAGGGTAAATTCTAGGCACAAATAACATGATGAATGATAAAAAAATCGTAAACAAGTTTTTGTGGCCATATAATTATCTAAACTTTTTGTTCTTTGTAAACACTTAATTAATAAACAAGGTATGGGGATGTTTTGTATGGCTCTCAGTACCCTAGTCATAGAAGTGGTTGTATATAAGTATATGTTTATGGAATTAAAATTAAAATTATTAATTATAATAATTATTAAGCCAAAACATGTAAGTGATTGTATTTGCACTATTAATGATTAAACAGCTCCACAAAAAAAATTGGTGGTCCGAAAGACTACACCATGGTATTTTTATGTTTTTGGGGTCGCTGAATCCGAATCTGGGGTCGGTTTGACCCTATCAGGTCATGGTTATGGTCATTCTAAGGTCAATCACAGCCAAACAAGTAAAAAAGTTGATGGTCCGAAAGACCGGATCATGCAATCTTTTTGATTTTGGTGTCGCTGAATCCGAATCTGGGGGTCGGTTTGACCCCATCAGGTCAGGGTCAAGGTCTTTTTAAGGTCAGATTATCAAAACTAATCCAAAAAGGAACCACAATCCTGGTATTTTTATGTTTTTGGAATCGCTGAATCGGGATCCGGGGTCAGTTTGATCCCATCAGATCACGGTTAGGGTCATTTTAAAGTCAAATCATTTAGTTTTATTGAAAATAGACCATTGTATATTTATGTTTTCGGGGTCGCTGAATCCGAATCCGTGGTCCAATTGACCATATGAGGATAAGATTAGGGTCATATCAAGGTCAAATCTTCAGAAATTATCGTAAATGCACCAAAATCACGATATTTTAAGGTTTCTTGGGGCGCTAAATTTAAATCCGTAGTTAAATTGACCCTCCCGAATTCGAATTAAGCTATCCCAAAAACATAAAGGTACCACGTTTGTGGTCTATTTTCAATGAATTTTGATGATTTGACCTTAAAATGACCTTGACCATGACCTGATGGGGTCAGGAATCAGATACTAGATTTGGATTTAGCGACCTAAAAACATAAACATACCATGGTCTAGTCCTTCGGACAACGAACTTTTTTATTTTTGTGGGGCTGTTATTTGCCCATATAATTATTTTTTTTTATTAAAAAATCGATTATATCACAAACTAAAAATATTTAACCAATGCTTTTTCTTTTATTATTCAATGTTAACCCATACAATTTATTTTATAAGTTTATTAGTAGAGGGTGTCCAAATTTCGTTGCAATTGCAGGGTATCTTGGTTAATATTGGAGATAGAGACTTGCGGTTTTCGCGAAGTGTTGCTACATTTTTTATGGCCCTCTTCTTTGTGACATACATGATTTTTTTTTCATTTTAGAACCTCTCTCGTATTTTAGTTGTCTGGTAATTACAAAAAAAAAGTAAAAACTGATATTAAGATATTTTTACATAGATTTCAGTGGTGTAGTTCGATTGTTTTTTAACTTTATGTTTTTCTAGATATGAATCAAACATGTGACTTTTTTAAATAAAACACCTAGTATATTTTTCATTATTATTTAAGTCATAGCGGAAGGAGAGCTTTTCAGAAATGCGTACTATTTAATAGTAATTCTGACATTTGTAGACCCTAAATAATTGTTTCTAATTTTAAAATTGAATTTCGCATAGTGAGCCCTGTTATAGCCTTCAAAACAAAAACAATGTGGGCTTCTCGTTCACAATTTGTTTAAATTTTACAGCAACAAAAAAGTTTTACCTACTTTAGCCCGCCCAGTACCCCTATTCACCTTCAGTTTCTTAAGTTTGTTCACTTATTAATTTATTAAAAACTGAACTTTTGGATCAGCACCAATATACAGTGTTTAAAATCAGTATGTATTCAAAATCAAAAAAAAGATTCGGTTTAAAAGACAATAGAAAAACCGTGTAGAATTCTGTAACCAAAATTATTACCGAGATTTAAATTTTGTAGGTGTTTCATACATGGTTTTCCATTATTTTGTTTCAAATCAAATGTTTTTTTTTTTTTTTTTTTAATTATGGTCACATACTGATTTTGGACCCTGTTTTGAGTATAAACACATTAGCGCTAATCCAAAATGTTCGGTTTTTAATTAACTAGTAAGTGAAAAAACTTAAGGAACTTAGAGGTGGGGTAAGGTAGTTAAAACTTTTATGTTTCTGTATATTAAATAAACATGTTTTCTTTGTTCTCAAAAGAATATATTAATTTTGTATACAGGACACGCAAAACTTAAAAAAACACATTTTTCGTCAAAAGAAATTACCTTTATTTTTCATTTTTAAACTACATTTAGTAAATTTATTTAGACTAGAATCTTGAATGTCTCTTATTATTATAACAGGGGTATTAAAAATTTTCATGGAACTAACTTTGGACAAAAAAATAAGGTATTTAAATTTTTTCTTTAATAAATTTACTTAAATAACTTTTGTAACTTGGTTTTAAAACACCTGTTTTCTCCAATTTCCTACACAAAACAACTTCTTAGCTGTAAACAAAAATGTAATCGGGTCATTTTCGCCAAACTATGAAGTTTAATAAAATTTTGTTTGAGTTACTTTTATTAATTACAAACTTTATTTTAATATATTTTTTTTTATGACATTTTGCTTAAAAAGAATAAAGGTTGTTTACTCTTGGCGAAAAATTATGTTTTTTTAGTTTCAGCGAACCCTGATACAAATTTTTTTTTCGTAAATCATATTTATTTTATAAGCAAAATTTTTTTCAAAAATTTCTTTTTCTCGAAAAATTAGATTTTTATTCATTTGTTCTCTTGTAGACCTCATCCGTGTATTTTTGTTTTTCTGACTGAGCCCACGAAGGCTTTTTGCCAAGTACCAGAGTACCGTGGGTGTCGGGTTATTGTCTATATGTCTAACCCATATTTGACCATGTTCCGTCAACTCTTTCAAGCACTGAAGCATGCAGTTTTTGAATTTTACAGCACCTCTTAGACAATGCGGTAGTGCCACGACGGACGTTTTTTTTTTTAATAACTACTATCAACGATTGGCAAAATACTAAACAGAGGTTTTTAATTAAGCATCTAGTAAAGTAATGAACTGTTAAAATGTAAGATGTTATAAACCGAGATTCGAACCTTGGTCTCTGCGGTGAGAAGCTAGTACGTCAGCCGCTGGACCACGCTCGCCACTGATAATAAACTTGTTATTTCTAAAAAGTCATTTTTTTGGTGTTTTACAAACAAGCAGTAAAATGGCTCTCAATGGAAGGTCTTATCAACCCCTGTATTTATTTAAAATTATAGGGGTGAATGTTACCACATCTAGAGGGTTTATTTTATTTAATTGAAAGCAAACGTATGAAGTGTCACCCAAACAAACAATGTTTACGTGCCTATGTGCTTTTGAGTTTCTATAGAAGATGACATACATATTAAGGATAGTGCCTTTTGATAACTGAGATTCCTAATGTTTAAGTTTACACTAAAAGGTTTTAAAATTAATGGGCACGTTTTATAAAATAAAAAAAAAAAACATTTTACATGTGTAATTATTGTCTCTTGTTCGCCCAAACTCTAAGTTTTATAAAGAAAGCCTACGCGTCAAATTTAATATCAAAAAATAAATAAATGAAAGCATAAAGATTTGACTTTATTTCCTATTAATCACATAAATGCTTTATAAAGAATTATTATATATTATAGGATTTGAATATTTAAAGCCAAATATTTTAAATTTGTTTATGGATATTGTTGGGCTTTTGTAAAATATTTATTATGTTTTGGTCCTGTCTAAAAATTCTTTTGTGTAATGATACTCATTGTGAGTAACGGCAAGCATTCTTTAAATATTTAAAACGAATTATTTTAAAAACCACGTTTGTTTACCAAATTATGCAATTAGTTTGTTCATGATGTTGTTTAAACACTAGGCCCTACCTACAACCGGTTTAACTTTAATACCTCACCTGGAAGTTTATTATTATAGGTTTTTATTCTATATATTTAAAACACGAAGCCATAATTTTAAGACGCTTCGCAAGATACTGTTACTTAATCGTCACAACGCTACTTTTGAAATCTTTTTTTTATATATATAAAAATAAAATATATGCTATGTACATTTTAAGCGGATCGTCTACCAGTGAGATAATAAATTAAGCAACATATTGTATGTAGGTTGCTGGACTACAAGCATAGTCGGTTCGGTATCCCACGTTAGTTGGTTAAAAACCTACCAACTAATTTCCGATAAAAAGAAATAGTGGCATCACATCAACTTTAGAATTATCTTTTGGTTTTTCAAATACTTATACCGTGTCTTGGTGATCGGTAGATGTCTTTAGGTATAATCTTATCCTCATCAATTTGTTATATTTAGACCGCTAAGTCATATTTTGCAGCAATATATGACTTTTCTTTAATTCATTAGTTTACTAAGACCTCTTTTACACCATTTATTTTGTTGTTTCATTTTCAACTGTTTTTTATTAAAACCAAATTATTTTTGTTGCAAATTAAAAAATATAAATTAAGTATAGTTATACGACTTGATTAGGTAATTTTTCTTGGTATCAGCTATACCACACGGTAAAATACCAGTTTCCGTCCTGTGCGATGGTATAGGGGTAGCAAATATTAAGGTTTTATGTGGTTTTATATGAGCCGTATTTCCCTTACGTGGCATGTTATATCTTTCGTGTTTGATGTATCATTGATGCGTTTTGTTTTATTTTTCTTCGTTGTTGCATTTCCTTATTATAAAGCAGTTCAAATTCGACGGGGCTCAATCAAGTATTTTATTATTTTAAATGTTTTTAATTAAGTAGAAAAACCGCGGTATTATTTAATACTCGCCGGAATTTTCGAAAGATCTTTTGAATTATATCCGGAAGGCAGTAAGAATTATAGTGGGTCATTAAACAGGTCACTGCAAACTAAATAAACACCTGGAAACAATAGGCCCGGCAGAAGAAAACCTATGCAGGTTGTGCCAGGAAGAAGAAGAAACCTCAGAACACATATGGTGCTATTGCAAAGCCCTTTGGCGTCTGCGGTTTGCAAGGCTAAGTGAGAAAACCTAAAGCAGCGACATTTACCAAGGAGCCAGTTTTAAAACTGTGGAGTAAGTATTACAGGATTACAATCCACCTACAAGCTAATCTAATACAATTTAATCTAAATTCATTAAAATAGCCTTAAAATATATAAGTTGGTTTTTAATAAAATATTAGGTTACTTAATAGTTTAGGAAATAGCAACGTTTTCAAAAATAACTTTAGGTCAGTTGATTTTTTGATATGTTGTTTTTTTTCCTCTTCTGGATAGACCCTGGGCTGTGTGGCTGACGGTAGTAGTTTTATTTATTAGTTTGCACTGTACCTGTACAGGTAATAGTTCAAGGTTTTGAAAATATATAAAAAAAAATAAGAATAATAATTTCTCGTCTTTAAATTGGTTTACAAACATATTTTTGCTAGACAGTTTTATCAATGCTTATTATACACGAGTCCTTCTGTCTGACTTCTGAACCATTCGGTATATTTTGATGAAACTTGGTACAATAATATATTGACCAAGATCTGCATTTTTTAACATATTAGTGCCAGATCGGAATGTCAAGGTGACAGCTGGGCGCCAACGCAACCGCTACCGGCAGCCAGGCAGCCAGATCCTTGGCTGACCCCAAAGAGGAGGGAGAACAACCTAATAAAAAATTAGCCAAGTTATCCAAACCAAAAAAAATGTATTTAAAAAGTACTGTTTTGATATTTTCGGTCATAGCTTTCTATTAAAAAAGCAAATTTATTATTATATACTTTTTTCTAAAGTTCACAAAAAGCCTAATAAAAAAGTTATAAAAATAGACAAAATCTGAAAATCACCCTGTAGCTCCAAGATGGATCGCAATAGCCAGGTACTGTTTTCTTCTAGGATTCTTTTGGCAAAAAAGTCTTTTAATAAATTTTTGATATTACTTAAGGTTTTGAGATACCCCTTAAAACCATCGAAAATAAAACATCCTGCATAGGGATGACACGTGGGTTAAAACAAATTCATTTCAAGTTCATAAAACTATTTTAAAAAACACTTTGTGTTTTTAGAGAAAATAATTTGTATATAGGGTGGCTAAAAGAGTAATTTCTTATTTTATTTTTTAATTCCACATTTAGCCATGCACAGTGCGGACAAAGATAGGCAGTTTGGGACAAAAAATAATATTTTAGTTGGTTTTTCAAAAATTGATTATGTTTTGGTTATATGTTATGAAACATATTCCAACTATCAGATTAAGTGCAATTTTACATGACTTACGTCTTTGTTGAGTTTTCTATATAACAGTAAAATCTTAAATTTGAATGCCACAAAAAACTTCTAAAAATAATGTGTTTTAAATCATTTTTGTATTTTTTTGCTTTTGGTCATGAAAAAGGTAATACAATAATTAAAATGTCTAATACCTTGTTCTTTAAAATAAGACTGACAAATAATTATCATGCAATGCCTTTTGGAACGTTCAAAGTCTTAACATATTTCTTTATGTTAGTTCTAAGTGCATAAGGTGTTATAAACTGCTTTAAAGAAAATTTTCGGCCAAATTGTACATTATAAAATATAAAATTTAAATAAACATGACTCAGGAAATTCTCCGTTTCCATGATACAGGGTGTTTAACCTATTGCTTAAGGTGAAGGAGGAAACAGTTTTGGAACAACTATTTTTAATGATTTTCATATTTTTTCTCAGATTGTATATAAGAATAATTGATAAAAATCTTTTTAAAGTGTACGCAAATTCACAAAAAGTCATTTCGAGACAAAAGCGTTTAAAAACTAGTTTTACCAACCGCGCGGTGCGAAACGTTCACCTAAGTTCTCTTGTAACACCGAAACGAATTAAAATTTTTCTTTAAAACTTTGGGATCACATTTTTCTGTAGTTATACTAACAATTTATGAAATTAAAAAAAAACATCTAAACCTGTTTCCCCCTTAAGATACGACTTGGTACACTCAAATAAATATATTAAAACGGGGTAGATTTACGTTTATAAAGTTGTTAATAAAGTTCTAACATTAGTGGCCTTCGTGCCGTCAAGTCTTTATGTCCAGTAAAAAAATAAACTGGACTCCACTGTATTTTGAAAGAAATAAAGTAGCTTTTTAAAAGCCAGATTAATTTTGGTTTAAAGGGCCAGGTTTTAATGCACTGTTTGTAAAATAAATGTTAATTTACTCATTAGTGAGGTTTGTTTTAATTTTATTGGATTTGTAGTAATTTTCCGGGAAGCATTTAATAAAAATAAAGTAAAAATTAAATGCTTAAAATAAGTTTTTTTCGCTGCTTAGTATAAATACTACCTTTAATGATATACTGCGTGAACCAAAACTTATCTACTACTTTAACAGCCCCCGTACTATGTAACTCGATAGAAAAGAAATTTCCTGAAATTGCCATATGATTTCATTGCATAGAAAGGAAATTTTTTCTTTATCCAGTTACAAAGTACAGGGGCAAGTTTTACTAAATGTAAAATAAAGTAATAGGAATTAAAAAAAAACACATAACACCCCTATCTTAAAAATTACACGTTACTGTGCCCAGGTTTATATTTTTTGGTAATTTTTAGATGCATAAACCGCCCTGTAATTTATTTATCAGTATTCGGTAACACACTATATACAGTGCATTTTTATCGCCCCCCGCTTTTTATTTTTGAACGAATTAATTTAAAAAAGTTAAAATTTGGAATATGCAATAGACACATAAATACTAGGTTTTAGAGTAAAATTGACACATGAAATTTTAAGATAACGCTGGGCGCCCCATTAAAAAAAAAATATGAAAAGAGGGATTTTGTGACACATAACTTTAAAGCTCCTGACAAAGTACTTTATAACCCTAAAATAAAAGTCAATACCTTCACCTAATACAAAATAGCAAATTACCCAAACACTTTATTTGGACGACCAAGTTTCAGAAACTAATTAAGATTAGATGTACCTTATGTGGTGAAGATATGTGTGAAAAATATTTTAAAGAGCTTTAAGAAAACACCACATTAGGTACATCTAACTTTTAGTTTCGGAAATATGGTCATCCAAATCAGGTTATTAGGTAAGTTCAAAGGTTTTGACTTTATATTCTGGGGTTATAAGGTATTCGTCAGAAACTTCAAATGATGTTGAAATTAAAGGGGTGAGACATTAAAAAATGCAGCTAACAAACTTTTGGGTATGAAATTTGAAGAATTTTTGGTGCTAGATTTTTACTATATTGCAAAGTAAAGCTGGTTCTTTCATTTTACGTTTCAGCAAATCTTTTACCCTTTCCATTTTCTTTAATGCATCACAAAAAAATTCTTGCGGTTTTTAACGACTTGACTTTTTTAAACCGCTCTGAAAATGAACCAACTACAGGACCTTAAAATTTTGAGAACAAAATAATTTTCTTATCATAACTTTAACATGACTTAAAAATGACAATTATTTTGAAATCTTCATTTATGTTGTCAGATATTTGACCCCCTGACTGTTTTCTCCAATGCACTATTTTCGCGTAAAAAAATAAAACCGTTTGCAGGCATTTGTGTTATAACGAAATTATTTTGATCTATTGTGCTAGTGTCCTATTTTTAGTTTTTTAACGCAAAAACAGTGCATCGAAGGAAAATAAGTCAAGAGGTCAAACTTGTTGCAAAATAAATGGTGAATAATTTTATTTTTTTATTTTTAGAAAAACAATGGCGTACTATATTGTTCTTTTTTAATTGTTGTTCTTTATGTGCGTATAAGCTCCCTTATATTAAATATACTTATCAACGTGCATAGGACAAAAATAAACTTATAATAATATTTAAATTGACAATATAGTGGTTTGTTAAAAAAAAACGCTTCTTTACCACAGCACCTTGTGGTTTTCACCGGTGGCCGACTTACGCTTCTGGCAAAACCTTTAATGCAGTTTAAATAGAACTGAGGCAGCCTTGGCGTTCGTGATGGCTTATTCAAGCCTCAAGCACACACACACACAGCCACATCGACCTTAAACCCTTAAAACCTATTTTGAAAATACTATTTGTATTTATATTATATCATATAATATTCAAATAAGCAATAAATATTTATTAGGCTACATAAACGTAATGTCATATTAAGTTTAACATACAAGCAAATTTTTCTAAAAGCGTTTAATAATAATTTATATCATACAGTGTGGGCCAAATTAAACTTACACACTTTTTATTAATAATAACTTGTTATTGCCAATTTTGGTCAAATAGATTTAAACAGGACTAAACTTTTTCGAAATAATGTATTAAACTTTTTGCCAAAAAGTAATTTTATCTACAATTAGACTAATACGTTTATTTTTAATAAATTTACTGTAAAGTTTAGTCAACATCCAACTCAGTAACCATGGTAACCTTACATTTTTGATTTTCAAAGAACACTAAATAAAAAATCTTTCTTTCAATCCAGAGAAATGCTTTATGGAGGCATTATTTACCAAAAATAATATAATTCCTAAATTCTCAAATTGTTGTCAGATTCGCTTTTACTAAATCATTTCCCATAGTTTGTCTACAAGAAAAACGTATAAACTTAATTATTGTAGCTTAAATGATATTTCTTTTAACGAGGTTAAATACAGTATTTCAAAAAAGTCCCGTTAGTCCAGTCCTGTCTAAAACTATTAGACCAAAATTGGCAAACATAGGGAAAATATATGTACCTATCAGTCGTTTAAAAATAAAAAGATAGGCGCAACAGATAAAAAGTTATTATTAGTTAAAAAGTGTTCAAGTTTAATTTGGTTCACCCTCTTATTGTTTTAATATATAATAACTTATTTACGCGTTCTTCTTTTTTTTATTTTTAAAATGTTAAAATATTTTTAAATCAAATAAGATTGTGTAAAAAAATGTAATCAAACTAACTTTTCTTTGTGACACTCGATAGACGCACTATTGCTAAAATATTTTTAATTGTACGAAGAGATCACCTATGAATTAGGGTTTTTTTATATCGTTCACAAAAGTTTAAAGGCCAATAAATAAGCGGTTTGTTAACTTTATAAAAGAAAGAAAAGTACTATTGTTTTATGTGATAACAAATATAAAATATTTTTATATCCATTACCTTGCACAGTTCTTAGATGACCCTGAAAAATTAAAATTATTATCGTAATTTTTTTAGTTTAAAATACTTTTAGCTTGTGAGATACAATAATTTGGCGTTAAGTCATTTTATTTCTAATATTTACTCATATGAGTAGCTTTACTTTTTTCTTGTCGTAAAAGATAAAGAAGTATGATATATACAAGTCTTAAATAAATATATATATATATATATATATATATATATATATATATATATATATATATATATATATATATATATATATATATATATATATATATATATAGTTGAATATTAGGTTTATAAAAAGTAAAGGAAAATAAAAAAAGCAACAATTTTATTATATAAATAAAGATATAATTATTTTTGGAAATTTCAAAAGATATATTTATAAAATGTTTTTTTATTTGGTAAATATAAACTGAAACATCTCCTTACCTAACCTTCTACTTTACTTTCAAAGAATATCTCTTGTAAATAATAGTTGAAGTCGTTACACTTTTAGCTTGCACCAAACCAATACTAGTGTACCTTAAAACGCAGAAGTGCGAACAACCCCAATATTAAATTACCGATTTTCTATGTCAAGAAATTAAAATATTTTTTTAACAACAATATTTTTTTATTTTTAGTTTTACCAAACCCGGATCATTAAAATTCATGTTGTTTTAACTTTTTAAAAACAAACCATTAAATACCACAAGAGTTAGTTTTTATTTCAATAGGTACCCACCAAATTAAAAATATTAATCTTTAGTAAAAATGTGTAATATAGTGATCATAATGAGTAAAAAACCTATTTTTGATAACAAACATGCACATGCACAAGTTTACAAAACAAGAAATCTAAGATTTGGAACAAAATCATGTTTTTATTTGGCCAATGCAAACGTGTTTTCTGCAATAGTATTTGTCACTACTGATTTATATTATTTTACATTTGTTTGTTTATGTTTGAGATTTTATTTGATTTCCACTGCATTAAATTGTTTTACCCATATACATAATTATAACTTATTTTATTTAATAAAAAGTAGAATATTCCGAGAGTGATTTGCTGTGTATGTTTACTTTATATTTTTTTTAAATTTTATTAATTTAGCTTTTTAAGTATTAGTAATGAAATGACGAATCAATGTACAATCTGCTATTTTGGATGGTTATATATTTTTATTTTATTCTATTCTCTTTTACTAGTTCAGTCTAGTTTACATTTAAAAAGTCAAGTTCCCAAAATTTAAAATTATAAATTTAACGATTCTCACGAGAAAAAAATTGGGGGTGTTATATAGGACAATCACTTAAACTTATATTTTTACCTAATAAAATGTTTAGTTTTTCTTATCATATGCAGGGTGATTTTTTAAGTTGGTGTTTTAAACTAGAATTATAACTTTCATTAGAAATATGCCATTTTAGTTAGGTTTTTAACATTCCCTAAGAACCGTATAACCAATAAAACCATCTAATATTTTTATTTATTTTATTTACCTATTTTTCTATCTTAAGTAACTTTCAAATTTACCATACAGTCATTATCAAAATTACCCACACTGTATCACTAAATGATAAATCATATACCAACAAAAAAACATATGTTGTTTTGTATCCGGCCGTTAGTTAAATAAACACTTATCTTTTTTTTAAAACTTTAAATTATTAAAATGTATGTACAATTATATAAAAAAATAATAATAAACAGCAAACTATTTAAATTCGTTTCAGCTAAAATATACACTGACTGGCAAAAAGTCCCAAACATATAAAGATTTTTAAAATTAATATAAATTTCAACTTTTTTTCACCGAATATCGCCTTTAACTATTTGATAACCAAAAAATAAATATTCACATATATTGACAACGGTATAGTACAAAATTAAAAAAAAAAACTAAGGTTAGTCACAAAAGTGGAATAAGATTATAAAATTTCCAAAAATTTAAAAAGTAAAAGGTGCTAAGAATGTAATTAACCCAAAGCAGTGGGTTTTTAATAAAAACTTAAAAATAAAAAATTCGGCTTTTGACTATCTGATAACCTTTTTTTTGTTTTTCAATAAAACTTATATGTACTATTTATATACCAAGATACCCTTATTTAACCTATTTTTTCATTTAAAGTTAAATTAGATATATTTTTACTTTTTTTTTGATATGGTAAACAAATGATTAAAAAACCTTTAAACCATTGCCATGCCATTTAATGTTTAAGTAGTATTTGTTATTTCTGCTAAAACAGCCAGAGTTAAATTGAAAGAAGAAAATGTAGTGGGAATTTTGGTGTAGACTAAAGCGTTTAATTTAAAATATCTAATAAACAGTTGTTTGTAGCAATATTTACCAGTTTAACCTTTCTGTGGTAAAAATACCAGAACAAAAAAATATTTTTTTACTATATATAATAAAGTAAAAAATATAGTTATGCCACTTTAAAAATAAGTAAATAAGTGCAGGTTGCTCTTTATAGATTTTATAGCCATAAAGTCACGCTGTAACTATTTTTATTAGTTTCTCGGCTAAAGGCGACGTTCAAAATGTCCCGTATTAACCGCCATTTTCTGTCAGCTGTTTAAAAACAAATGACCGTGGAGTGTTTTTACAACCAGAAGGTGTCACATTTAAGTTAAAACATCATAAATCTGCATCCTATTCTAATCACAGATCTTACAAAATTTTTAGATCGTATAGGACCTCTTAAGAAAATGACGGGCTTACTGGTAATTTTGTGGGCACCTAATATATTAAAAAAAAAAGAAATACAAATTGAAATTATTGTTATAAAATCTTAAGATATTCTAAGCACTTTCGGTCCAGTTTATTCGTTATTGAATCAGAACATTGTTTTTATACAAAAAAACTTTTATGATGTTTGTTAAGATAAACTAGCGGCAAATCAAAATAAAAAACTGATGTTATGCCGTTTTACTAAAATACCTTTACTAGTATACACACCAGGGCAGGACAGAAATAAAATAAATCCTTGAAAAGACATTTGTTTTGACTTTTCGTTAAGTGGGTCTTAGTGTTTTTCGAAGGGTTGATAAATTACTATACATTATTACATTTTACTTTAACGGTATACATTTTTTTTATTGTTTAAAGGCAGTGGCTTAGCGTAGGCAAAATCAATCGTAGGAAAGGTCGTTTTTGCGAGGCTTCTTTTGTCGACAAAGATAGGGAAAAAACAGTTTAGGACCAAAAAAGGTTAACACATACACCTAGTTTTTAACGTCTTTTAAACATAAAATACTGGCGTATACCTGCGACGCCCCTTTTATTCAAAATTAGAAAGCTGAAGAGAAAAAATATATGCCTTCTTAAAAACAAAAAAAAACAGATCTGTTTTTAAGTTTTTTAACTTTAATTACGTTTGTTACGCTAGGATCAGCGTATCCGGCTAAAAATAATAACATAACAATCAGTCGTACGAATAAAGTAAAGCAAATGATTTTACTCGAACTCTACCTCTTTTTGCTGCATTAGAGATAAATGTGTTTATTTTTAGGAATCTAAGTAAAAGCATTTGCTTTTTGTTTTATTTATATAAGCAATTGTCTCACATTTCATACTTTCAACGGCAAGGACTTCTAGCTGCGAGGCCGTAGGCGACCGCCTACATATCCTACGCATAGCTACGCTACTGCTTAAAAAAATACAATTATTTTGTTTTTCAGTAATAAAAATAGGTTGTTGTAAGCTCAAAATAAATTTTAGGTGGACAGAGTTAATTTGTTTATTTAATAAACATAATTTTTTAAATAAGTTTTTGCTTTTGTACACGATTTATATAACTATAAAATTAACTTGCTTTTTGAGATATAAAATAACCCGAGGCTTGCTTAGTGGTTTTTGTAGTCTTTTTAGTACAAATAATAACCACGCTTTTTATCTTAAAAATGATTATCATGTTTGTATGCATCTCAACACGTTTTAACACAAAGTTGACATCTTCTTTTCTTAAGGAAAACAAACTATATTTTGTAAGTTTTTAACTTTTACACAACAAAAATGAATTAAAGTATTTGTGCAAAATCTTACCAGGCTCTGTTATTAGCAATTCCTGATTTACTAGCTTTCAGATTCTTTATAACGTCATCTAGGTGTATCTTCTAAAGCAGCTGAATTTTATTTTATTGAAATTTAAAATTTAACATTTTACCTAAAATGCAAATATTGTCCAGCCGCATTTATAAAATAAATTTATATTCCTTTTTTTCTTCTAAAGATAAAAACATGCCCACATGAATTGGTTTCTCTCAATACTTCAGGCCGTTTAATTATTAAAACAAAATATTTTTGCAATATCTTTGCTTACCCACTAGAGTAAAAATCTATAGTGACACTCAGCTTGTTAGGTATAGGTTATGGAAATATTAATTAAAATTTTAATTTAAATAATAAATGTGATGTTTTTTACCGTAATATTGCAAAAGGTTATGTTTTAAAGGTATTTAAAATTTAAATTTAAGTTGTTTTGCAAAGTTTAAGATAAAAATTAAATAAATAATAAAGCTAGTTTTTTTTAAATATCAGCTTTTCTTATAAATCATGTTTTGGGTTTTGAAATAAGTTTGCTTAAAAATAATAACTTTTAAGAATTTATTCCAATTACATGTACAACACAAAAAACCTTTACAACCAATGCAACATATTATAACTTCTTTTAGATTCCTTCATTACTGTTGGTATAACGACCGTTTTATTCTGTGCCCTTTTGGCACCTTGCAGATTATTATTTGCTAAACTTAATTTTGTTATAAATTTTCTTTTTGTTATTGTTTTTTTGAAAAATTTTAAACAAAACCTCAAGCTGCAACTTATGCAGTAAATGTAAGATTTTCTGAAAAATATTCTTATATGTCTAAATTTCGATGTACATTTTTTACTAGCTTACTTTTGGTCAACCGTTTTCTAAAATTTCGTATGCAGTAGATATTTTATTTATAAGCGTAGAAGAAGAAATGCAGCTCGATATTATTAATTCATATTTTAATGCGTCGAAGCCACATACTAAATATCAATTGTTGTTCAAATACGTGGAGTTTATAAAAGCTGGTAATACACTTTACCTGACTTTTTATTAAGCTTCCTATTAGAATTAAATCGCATTATTTTATAAAGGTTTATGTCTTCGTGATCATAGCCACCTCTGGCCAAAAAATGATTACATTTTTCACCCCTTCAAAATAAAATATTTCAATATAGTGTTATAAATTATTTTAAGAGAAAAAAACGTTTATAAGTGTGGTAACAAACAAAATGACCGGTATAAGAAAAACAAAAGTTAATAATGATATCTTAAAACCGGAAATGTTAAAAATAAAATTAAATACACGATTGAACAAAAAAAACAACAACAAAATAAAGCACTTTTTTCCAAATGTATGGTTTGGTTTTTTTTAAACTGTCTCAAAAATCAAACAAGATATAGCCGCCATCAAAACGGTATTAAACTTGGGGTTACATTTTTCTACCACATTTCCCATTTAACCATCTTGGTATCTTAGTAAAGATTAAGAATAAAAATTTAAACAAATTCAAAGAACTCAGAAGGGGAATAAAAGATTTTTAGTATGCAACACGTGCATAAAGTGTCTTTTTTTATACATAAAATTGACGCACTCGCCTCATGACTTTGTAATGGTAAACCATTCGTTCGTAAGGGTATTTGCATACATTACTATTAAAGTAAGTTTAAAATTTATAAACCCAGAGTCTAAGATGACAAAACATACTTGGTATAATGACAGCCTGAAGCAATTGTTTAAAATGGAACCTAAACAATGCCTTGTTTTATTTTTATGGCATATTTAAGCAGCAGTAACTGTATGTGTAACGACGGCTGGATTTTGTTGAGGCACTGGCTAAAACGACCACCGGCACTTTTACTTTTATTAACTTGGGTTGTAACTATCTATCCATCTATCTATCCATCTATGTAACGGAATCTTTGAGCCTAATTTTTACCAACTTCCAGCTATTCAATTTCTTTGAAACTTTGCACACGTATCAAGGACCGATGACAATGCAATAATTTAAAAACACTATCCCGTTAAGTTCCAGCATTTTCCAGGAAAACCGGAAAAGTGAAAAATCGTACGTTCTGGCGGATGCGCCAGATTAGACAATTGAATAATCGAACTTGACAACATTTGCCGACGGGTTGGGGACCAGGGGCTCAATTCTGCTAAATTGAACTCATTCGTTCGCTGAACGTATTCGTTCCGGGAGCGTATAACCTTCATCTGTTTTTTTAACGAACGAATAACCTTCACTTGTTTTTAAAACAGGCGGTCATAAAACAGAAATCTGTATTACCAACTGACATCTGACAAAATTCACAGTCATAACAACCTAAAATTCCTTTAATGTGAAATTAAAGTTGAAAAAATCAGTTAACTAAGCTATTAAAAACAAAGTATACACTTTAATTGAAATACAAGAAGCAAATAAATAATTAACATGGTCCTCCGCAGCCAGAATAATCATTCGTAAGCAAAATAGTTCCTAAATCACATAACCTATAACCAAAAAGGTTCGTCAAGCGATCTCCTGCAGCTCCGTCGGCGCAAAAGCGCAAAAGTGCGTGAAAGCGTTAGCCTGAAGCTCATTTGGAGTAAAATGAATATGTCAGTTGTCAAAATATAGATTGAAAAGAAAAACTATGAAAAAACTATGAAAAATTACTTATTGCTTTGGAAAAGTAACTAACAAGTTATTGCATATAACTTTTATACCATCTTCCATTTATACTTTCTAAAAGAAGGCCTTTATTGAGTGTTAGGTACTTGTACCGAATGTTAGATTAGGACAAAGACTGGAAATGGAGATTAGCAAACTACATTAAAATATCACTTAAGGTAAGTAAACTAAAGTAAACTCATGTTTAAGAAAAAACCGTTTGTGGTAAGATGTCTTTTTGGTTTAAAAGGTAATATTTTAAAATATTTGTCTTATTTATGCGAATTGGGTAATTAGTGTTCGAAAGTTGGAGCAACCCCATTTTGCTACTAAGCTTGATTCGAGTGCTAAATGTCAACCAGATTGATTAAAAAGTAAAATGCAATATGGCCAAAAAACAAAAACAAAATTAAACTTTTAATTTCTGTAACTTGGAGATTTTGACATTTTGTCAAAGGACTTACGAACATTATTTTTATATTGCAGAGTGATAAAATTTTTCTTTTGCATTTTCCGAACACCCTGTATTTATTATTACATAACGATTATAATAACACATTTAACTTAGAATTTTAATCTAATGGTTAGTAATAATTATTAAAATTAAGATAACAAAGCTTTAATATTATTTTAAAACTAGGTGAGTATGTATTTCTCTTATTAAAACCCTATTTAATTTTGAAATAATAACATATTCTTTAATAAATTTAAACTTTTAAGTATTTTACTAACAATAAAATTTCTTTGCACACCCTGAAACAGAACACAGTTATTAATTTTCTTAAAGGAAAATAATAATGCCACTTTAGAGCAAGATTGTAGGCGGTTGTTTTGTATTTTTTTATTAATTATTATATATCTGGCCCCAAGGACTTTGTAATAATGTATATTTTATAAATAAGATAAATAAGTGTCTAAAAATTAAAATATAATATTATTATTATTAATTTATAAAAACAATTATTAAGGGTTTATTGTTTTATAATTTAAAATTATTTATTAAATAAATAGAGTATGGAATTTTTAAAATAATGGACAAGCAAATGTAACTAATACATATGGGTTTAAGGGTAGTAAAATAAAACTGCAAGCATATTTTAGGTTTATTAGCAGACTAACCTTGTATAGATATAGGTTTTATACCAATACCAAAGAGTAACAACAACATTTTAAAATTAGTGTTGTGACTTTTTACTAAAAATTTTACTAATAAAACTCATATAATGTTTAAACGTAAAAAATTATTATATAAAATAAATTTGTCGAGTTTTATTAAGTGGAATATTTTCACTTTTTACAAATTTAAATTGTTACTGGAAACAAAAGGATATTTTTAGCAAATATAATTTTTTTCTATTTCGTGAAAGCAGTTTAATAAAGCGCTAGCTAGAAATATCCCATAAAGTTTATTTTACACACATATATTCACTATCTATCCAAAGATGCACAGTTCTGAAAAATTGTATCTATAAAAACATCAAAGGCAACCCAATACCATTTATTTTTATTGCATTTTATGCCCTTTTATGTCTATGTGTGTGTCTGCTTATGCTGACTGTGCAAATTACCTATCTATATATTTAAAACGTAAAGCCAAACTGTTCAGCAAGTTTGTTTAAAAGAGTTGTACTTAGACCTTTTAATGCTATTTTTTTCTATAAAAATAAAATTTCATATTACACATTTGAGGAAGGTAGTTAACGAGTGATACATTTAACAAGCAACCACGTCTCGCCAACTTACCCTCTTTGGATTATCAGATACTATACTGTATCGTGTATGTCGGTAGATGGCTTAAGTATGCTTTTAAAATATTTAAGATTTGTCAATCTTACTAACAATTTAATATTTGTGTTTGTTTTATGGCTCTGATCTATTATTGAGTAAAGCCTTCCAGGCTTTGTCCGTGGAAAATTTAGATAATTGAGTTCAAAATTCCCAAAAACTCCTACCATAAGTAAAATTTGAAGCAATAATTTTAAACGGTGAAATACTAAACATGCATAAATTGTAGATGTAAAAGCAAGAACTTCTACTGGTTGCGCATAACCGGTCACTGTCACCACTGACGATTTTCCGCAGGCGCGTGCAACATCCTTTACCATACGAAGACACCATGTGCTGCGACACCAAAACGTTAACACATCAGGTTGTAGGAATCTTCGCTCACAGCACTTTGCTCCAGATGAAAGAAGCCATCAGTTTAGCGTAAATCTTTTCTTGATCCCCAAGGGAACAGAAACGCCCGATACGACTACTCCAGTCGCCCGGAAAACCTTTGTAGCTTTCTACAGAAATGTGTACAGACTATTTGAAGACCGTGGAAAGAGAGTTTTATTTGTTTTTATAATAAAAATAACAAAGCCTCAAAATTAATATCTAAAGAAGGTTTAAATTTAAATTATGCTGCTAAATAAACAATTTTATCCTTTCCTTCTTTTTTTATTTGTAAATCTGGTACATTCTAAAGGGTTGCTTCTTGTGGTTTTTTACTAACACTATTTTTTGCTGGCATGTTTTACCCTTTTTATCTTACACAATTTGTGTCATTTTCGTCTTTTGTGTCTTATCCATCTTTTATTGCACATTGGTTTTTATGCCGGTTAACAATTTAGTACAAACTAATAAAGTTGCGATTAAAGTTTTTTTTTTTTAATTAACCTACCAAAAATTTGCCAGAAATAGGTTGGCATCCATCGTAGGTACGTTACACACGGTTGTGACATGTGCTCTGCCAATGTCAAAGTACTAAAACGGACCAAGCATCGCCATGTACACAAGAACAACCAGAGTATTGAAACAAATGTTTTAGTTGTTAACTAAAGTTACAAACTGCAATTAGTCGTAGAAATTTAGTCGTTAAGGGAGAATGTTGGTTATTGCTTAAGCGAACACATGAACGATATATTCGAAGTCAGAGGCGATAAGAGAACACGTTTCGTAATTTGCAAATCGCATTTAGCGGGAAAGTAGTATATAAACTAAGCTTTACGCGAGCCAGCCGGCATTCAATAGGCCAAAGTTGAAATCGAAATTTTCCGCTTAGCGTATGGTAACACTCGTGGTATGCATGCGCATGTGACATATCTTTGACGCACATCTGCTTGTTTTCTTTTCTTTTGTTGCGTCTATTTCTTTTACAAAAACATTACCTCTGTATGTAATTGCATATGCTATGCCGGTTCTGCAGCAATAAGGGTAGTTTTCCC
>JACEGR010004870.1:0-81189 GCA_014170235.1 Listronotus bonariensis
GTCTATTCCAAAATTCATAGTTTTCTGAAATATTGCCGAATTAATATTGTCTGTTTCAACAATGTATTTATTAATTGTGAAAATATCAATACCGTCCGCTAAAGTAGTTCTTTTTCTACGAAAAACCCAACTTTAACACATATTAAAGGCTTTTGTTTAAAAGAAATTAATGGTTAGGTAATGGCTTGCAAACGTCATTTTGACATTAAATTTAAAATAAGTTAAAAACGGTTGGACTTTGGTCTAGAACATTATACATAAATTATGTTTAGAATTTTACGCAGAATATAAAAACTGATAATATATAGGGTGTTCCATTTAAAACAAGAAAGTTGACAATAACTTCCGGTATTACTGAAAGTGGTAGAGCTTTCAAAATATTTTAGTTGTATGTCCCCCATTAACCTTATAATGTTACCAAATTTTCAAAATTTTCCAAAGCGTACTTTTCTGAGAAATCGATCGCGGCATTTCTCAGTGGGACACCCTGATACTTAAAAATGTTGGTAAGAGAAATATAACTATTTTTTACAAAAGGTTATAGATATAATCTAGACTCTACCAATCCGCAAAAAAAATCTTGTAACATTTTAGCAATGCTTTCACATTTTTTACCCTGAATGGTATATTAGGCGGAAAAGAAATATGCAAATAAATGGATTTTATTTATTATCATTAAAAACTATACAAGATATAAAAAAATAAAATAAAAAAGATAATTTTTTGGTTACCCTCACGAAAATTTTAAAAATACCCACAATGCAGGGCTCGGAGGCTATCTTTTTTATCATAAATAAACAGTGTGTCCATGGATGAACTAAATTATACCATATTTTATTCCTATTATTTGTAATAATAACAAAAAAACTTTATAATTTATTTTTGTCTTCTCCAAAAGGTAAAAGCTATAATAAAAATTTCCCTATAATATAAAGAGTGGTTTAAAATCCCAAGCACTTAATTAAACAGTAATAAAGAAAGTCTATCACTTTGTTTCCTTATCGCTTATGATTACCACCAAAAATAAAATAGTTTTCATTGAAAAATGGACTTTTCTTGATATAATGTATTTTTAATTTATTTTTTATTTTTATTTAAGTTAAGTTTATAAATAAGCACCAGAGCAAAAGGTAATATATTCTAAAATATTTTTTATCCAAAATATTAATATTTTCTTGCCAAATCAAAAATACCACTAAAAATCATAAAAATTTAAGTTTTCTTTTAAGTTGTAAAAACTGTAATGCACACTAAAGCCCAACTTAGGTAATTAATCAATGCCACTAGCAGCGACGGGTAAACAGATGTATATGATTCGGAAAAGCGATTTCTTTGCATGCCTATAATTTTCCAAGAAACTTATGCAATTAGTTGGAAAATATACTTTGACTTGTGACAGCTCCTGACGTAATACGAATATTAGTTTGTGAATTGTTTCCAAAGTAAATGCTTCAATTAATGCCTTTGAAAAGTTTTATTTTCCAAATTATATTTTCACCTTTTAAGCCTCGTTGGTCACTTGCGTGTCGTGGTTAGAAATAGAATCCAATTCCGTCCCGGGTCTAAAAATATTATGGTCCGTTTTCGTCCGGCAGGTACAGGTGGCCCGGCGCGCGATTTATAAATTCCTACTGTGTGTCAGCACCTTCATGAAGTTGAAACGCAGTAGAAAATATGAACAGTATTACCTTTATTTACCTCTTTAAACCCTACGTAAGTTTGGTGCTGCAGTCTGGGAGGAATTTAAAAGCATGCAAATGCATAAGCGGTTTGTGAATTCCTACTGCGTGTCAGCGCCTTCATGGAGTTGAAACGCAGTAGCAAATACGAACAGTATAACCTCCCTTTACCAGTCTAAACTATACGTAAATTTTTGTGCTACAGTTTGGAAGAAATTTTAAAGCATGCAAACGCATAATTTTATTACGAATAAAATTTAACCTGGTAACAAAAGGTCAAAGTGAATCAAGCAGCTTCAATACAGTGAGATAATTAATACATAACCATTTTTAGAAAAAGTCATAGTTTATAAGTTCTTTTAGGAATTTTGTTATTACATATTCGATTTCATTTAAAAGACAATTTTATTTTTAAAAATATGAAAATTAAACTTTTAGTTCTGTAATTGTACATTTTTATTGATTAGCTATTAAGCTATTATTTTTTATTTGTTTTGTCTTTTGACTATGGTTATACAGCAAGTATTTATTATATTTATTATTTATTAAGCTAATAAATATTTTAACTTTTAATTTAAATTTGATACGAGGTATTACAAAATGATGTTAACAAAGCCAAAAATCTGACAAAACATTACCTATACAGTGCTTGTCTTAATTCAGGACCTCATCTCCTAACTTTTGAATTGTTTGGTATTTTTTCATGAAAATTTGAGGACTTTAGTGAGACAACATAAACCAAATTTTAGACAAGAAATGACAGATATAAATAACAAACTTTCAGCTAGGCGCCATTTCAAAAGAAAAATTAAATGAAAAAAGTCATACTGTAAACTTTTTATTTAAAAACAAACATTGACGCACTACTTTTAGGTTATAAACCGTTTAAAATTCACATAAAACTAAAAGAAAATAACCGTATGATTCGATTAAATGTAATAAGGCGGTAAAGTAAAAAGATTTAAGGCGGAGGCGAAGCGTCTCCTGTTGCCATGCAGTATGAATTCCAAATATAAAAACAAATTTGCTTGTACTTAAAACATCCCAGGTTACAACATGCGTAGCAATTATAGGGCTGATTTCTGCGTTCTACTTTATGAATTCCTACGCGATATTTGTGCTGGCACGTAGTAGTATTTTTACACTGTTCTAAAATAAATCCTCCTGCATCTCAGCATTGTAGGGTGTTGTAGCGTAGTAGGAATTCATAAAAGGCGCCCGGCGCACAGTACCTTGAGCAATGGACAAAAATAATAAAATAAGGTATTTTTTTAAACTTTTTATATTTCTTTAATATTGTCGTTCCTATAGGGTTTTTTTTATCGATGCAGATTTAGCACTAAATTAGTTGTTACTATTTGTTTGTACAAATAGTGTGATACTTACAAAAATATCAAGCTCTAATTTATAAACAAAATATGAAATTTACAAAAAAAAGTATGTCTTTTAAATCAATACTATAATATATTTTGTATCAAAATGTATTGTCCAAATTTTATACATATTTTTAAATTTATCAACTTGACAAAAGGATTTTAAAAAATCATGTGATATCATACCATTATTTTTACGGTATTATTTAGCTATGCTTATGGGCTTTTATTTTTATCCCGGTTATCTGCGTCTGCCTGCGACCAAGCCTATTTCATTTATTTTTCCAGGGCAAGTTGAGACAATAAAAAATGCCGAACTCGTACACACATGGTTAGAGAGCAAAAAGGCGAAAGTTTTAATAGAGCAAATTATAAATGCTTTTAACAATAATAATCCTGATATTTCAAAAGTAATTAGTACAACCCGTCAATTATAAAAATTATAGGTTTTGTATATAGTAAGTATAAATACTACCTAAAGTCCAATTCTTAATTTACACCCCTCAACTTTGTTCTCTTTTATCCTACAAAATTAACAAAAATATCAGTTTATTGGTTTATTCTGTAGTTATCACTTTAATTACAAATTTTCATTATCTCTTTAGATAACAGGGTAGGACAAAAAGCATAATGCAGGTGCTTGTTTTCAGCGTGGCGCTGTAAAGGATAGCGGCGCCTTACATGTTTTTTTATTATTTTTAAAAGATACCGAATTTGCGATTTTAAAATGTTTTCACTATATGCAATTTGTTAAAAATATACTTATTGAATTTGACAGTTACGGACTAAATACGAATATAAGTTTGTAAATAGTTTCCAAAATAAATGCCCCATTTAATGCTTTTAAAAACAGAAAAAAAATATGAACGCCACTGAATTATTTATCAGCTGTCTAAATATAGCTATTGACTTCAACCACTCTTAACAACTTTTTCCAAAACTATAGCAGCATTATTTCACATTGATTTTCAGTCTTCAAAAGGTTCGACAAAACTAACACAAATTCCTGATGCTAAAATATTGTGATATAATCGTATATTTTGGAGATACAGGGGTCAAAAATGTATTCTGGATGAAGTTTCTTCCAAATAATATTTTATTAATGTATGTGTTGTTAAAATATGTGGTTGAGGTGGGTTTTGGGAGGTAAAAATTAAAATCTTTTATTCATTTTATTTACCCCAACATTTTTATGACCAATAAAAAGCATTTTCATAGGCTTTCTAAAGAGGTGCGGCATAAGGGGTGTTGCCATTTAAGATTTTAAAGTGACTGGGGGTGCACCTTAAGGGGTTGATGGAGGTGTTTTAAAAATACGTCATTTATATTTCCCTTGAGTATAATAGAAATTAAATTGTTATTTTTTTAAATTTTTGCCGTGGTTAAAAAATATAGCTATCGTAATTAAAAAAAACGCAACCTGTATACTCAGAAGAAGTTATTTTGTGTTTTAATAAGGTTGAGACATCCCTAATAGGTTTTTTTCAAAATTAACTTAATTTAAAAAAAAGCGTTCTAAAATCTAATTTATCACCGGTTTCATACTCATAATATTAAATAAAATTGTGTCGTAAATTAGCAGAAAATTGGACTTGTACTTAATGACACCATTTTAATTAAGTAATAGGAACTGCATCATTTTGTAAGTGCACGTGCGAATTTTAACTTTTAGACATGTAAGCTGAAATATTGCCTTCAACCTGCAAGTTAATCAAGTTTGCGAGCGTTAACAGCTCTCACGGAAATGGCATGTATATGTATATGCCAACTGGCTTTATCTAAAGTCACTTCGTTATACTAAACTAGTTTAACTTTGATAACCGAGTGAATTTTGCACTAAGATATACGTAGATAAAAGTTAAAATGTCTAATTTATATACAGTGTGTCCCACTTAAGATGGATACAAGCCAATATCTTGGTTGTTTGTAGAGCGATCTTTTTCATTTTTGGCAGGAGGCTAAATAGCTATAAGGCGCACATTTTGCCCAGAATAAAAAATGGGATACCTCTTAGACGTCTGCTTTAATGGGATTTGATATTTTTCGATTCAATAGAGTAAACTCTCTTTAGGACACTATTTATTTCAAATCTGTTAAATTATTTTGAATCCGCCTTACTCAAGATACTTTAGTTCCAATTTTCATAAATATTTATACAGGGTGTGTCATTAAGATAATACATTTTTATTTTTATTATTATTATTATATTTTTAGGTGTCTACATACTAGCAACGCCACTGGATTAAAAAAGAACTAAAAGTCAATATATTTAACCAACCCACCATAATTTCTAATGCATTTTACATAAATTTTCCTATCTTTTAGGCAAACTTTTCGTATTTCTTGTCTAAAAGTTTGTTCACATGCTTGTCTTATTTGAGTTTTCCAGCCTTTTAATGTTTGTGGACGGGTATTATAAACTTAATTTTTATAGGACCCCACAGAAAGAAATCCAGAGGTGTGAGGTCTGGAGACCAAGGAAGCCATGCTATAAATGACTATTGCGACCAATCCATTTGTTTTAATTAGTTTTCATTGAGCCATCTTCTTACAGCTGCAGCATAACAATAACAAGGTAATAAAAATAAAAATAAAATATAAACAGTTGTGGGATTCGGTACTGCTAACGCCATCTAGAATCAGATGTCCATAGTACGAAATCGGTAGCGCATCACATTCAAAAAAGTAAAGGCGACGCGCGCAGAGTGAGTCGAGCATCGGACGTTGCGCAGTACAGAGACGTCACGGTTGCCAGATTAGGGGATTTTCCCCAAAAATCAGGGTATTTTTTTACTTTGGGTATTTTTTTCTGGGGATTTCTATTGGGTAAAATGAGTTTCATTTGGGGAATTGAAGGGGATTTAAGAATTCATAAATACATTCTAATTTTTATTAAATCAAATTATTCCTAATCTATTATTTATTAAATCTTATATTAATACATTAAACAAATTCTCTATCTATCAGTTTTGTCAAAATTGCTTATTAGTGGCACCATCTCATGTTGATGTATTAAACAAATTAAACAAGAAAATTATGATTCCAAATTATCGACCCAGTAGCGTTCGTCGTGTTTTTGGTATGGATGGTGGAGGAGAGGATAACCATCTTTTATGGTTATTCTCCCCTCCACCATCCATAGTTATCGGTATCGATAACCCTGCCTGGCCTGGAATTCCCAAACGCGTCTTTTATTTACTTTACTGTAGCTGTTGTGTCGAACAAATGAGCTATGTTATAGCTATATTTTAATTAGTTTTTAAAGTAATACCATAATGTCTAATAAATACAGAAGTGTGGGGATTTTTCGCTAGAAAGCCTATTTTTAGGGATTTCATGTGCATGAAGAACATTGGTTGATTATTAAAAAAATGGGGATTTTTGCTTTTGAGTCGCAAATTTAGGGGATTTTTAAAATTAATTGGGTAAATTACACTGACTGATCAGGCAACCCTAAGAGACGTGGTGCAGCTAGTCAGTGGAGCATCAGACGTTGCGCCGTACGGAGACGTGGTGCAGTTAGTCAGTCGCGCTTAAGACGTTAAGAGACAGAGAAGTGGCGGGATTAAGCGGTACGGAGCCGCCAAGGAGCAGTTTTGGCGCATTCGACGATGCCGGGCAAGACGCGCCTGCGGACGACAGCGACGCAGACTATAGTTGATGAAAAATGTGGCCATATTGGTGACGCGAGGCTAGACGAGCTTCACTAGAAACTATACGCCGACGTGACGATAGCGTAGCGCCTTGATTGACCAAGTTGTGCGATTGTGCTGAATTGTTTAATTTTGAACCTTAAAACTTATGCTTATTCATCCTTACCTTTAATGTCTTTATTTTGACAGTGAATACACCTCAGTGTAGGTTTCTTAAGTGTTTAATTTCGATATCTATCTTGATAAAAATTACTCTTAGCAAAGATCCTACACAATCGTGTATGTAAAAATGACAATTTCCAAAATTGTTATTTTTCTTATTTACTATTTTATTTATGCTGTTTATGAATAATTTTCAGTATTCCTTAAAGTGGCATTTTTTTTCTTGAAAACAAAGCGAGATACGAAAAAATATAAAAAACTAAAAAGTTGCAAAAGCATAATTGCTTCATTTGAAAAAATACAAAAACTTTATAAAAAGTCAGTGGCGTACTTATATTTCTTAATAATATTGATTGTTATGCCCACTGACAAAGCCACTGGATCCAATCCTTATTTATGTCGAGCTTTACCAGCGCCTTGCTAGGTTAAACAGGTAAACCAAATTTTATTTAAATTATTAAAACCGTTTTTTATATATTATATATTTTAAATATACCGACTTTTTGAAAAATTTAAACTCTCTGTCTCAAAAATGAAGCAGGTTACTTTAATAAGTGAATAGACAAACCTTCCATGTAAGGTCAAAAAACGTAAACTAATCTTAAACTTGCCAAATTATTTAAAGTATTCGATTACACTAAAATTTATTAAAAAGCATAAAACTTCTGTAAAGAAAAGTGTTCCTTTTAAATTATATAAGGTAGAATTTCCTGGAGGTCTAAATTGCCCAAATTTTATAAGGTTTCGCAAAATCGTTTTTTCTGGCCTATAATTTCGTTACGTTACTTCCTTCTTATAAAAAAAATTCTTCGCTTTTTGATTACAAGGTAAAAAAGTTAAGGCTCTAACCGTAAAAATAAAGTAGGCTTAATTTGACTTTTATATTTATGCCAATGACAAATTTCTTTTAACCTTTTACCCGTTTATGGTCTATTCGCACACATCAGTTACGTTTCCCGATCCATGAAGCTCTATCAGTTTTAGTAAAAAAATATCGTTTATTGTTTTAACATAGACGCGTTCACACATGTCGGACACAGTCCCGTCTTGGACCGGCAATCTTGTTAATGTGCCCTAGTCCCTGGGCCAGTAATGAATGGGACATCATAATAAGAACACTTCGTCAAGGCGTCAAGGCGCAAATTGAGACATGTATAAAGGTCGGGCATTTACGTTGATAGAGAAAAGTGAGGCAAATTACTTCGGAAAATTTAAAAGCACTTTTTATGCTTTAAAATATATAAAAAGCATTTTTGTCAAACCAAATCAGATTTTTCTACCTATCTCTGTTCCTTTTATCCAAACTTTGAGTGTAGTATAGGTAAAAGTCTCACTTAACCGCACAGATGCCCCCAAGACCCGCACCGTAGCAAGACCATGTCTCGATGCGTTTTGTTTAAATTTTCAATTTTGACGGTGATGCATCGTACGGTCTGAGACATGCCCGGTCAATGAAATCATACGCGGATCGGATAGCCGTATAGCGCCGATGTTCCCCGAACTAAGCTTTAAGTTTACCAGGCGTAATCTTTCATCTTAGTTTATTACGTATAAAACTAAAGAGTTAGTGATTTAAGGTCAGTTGTTGTAAACAAACAATACAAGACAGAATGAATAATTTTATTGTTACATCTTGTGAATAATAAGTAAGTAAAACTTAAGAATTCATTGTTATTTTTTGTGTGTGGTATGTGATCGGGCACGGTGCGGTAATATTAAGCTTACGGCATTTGATTAGAGCAGTACAACGGTGATTGTATGGCTAGTCCTTAAAACTTTGTTACCCTATTTGTAGAGGTTTATTTTATGATCAGGTGTTATGCAAAGCATGGAATAATTGAATTATATTACTGCAGTGTGATTAAAAACAAAACTTTTGCACCGCATCCTTCTACATTTCACCAGGGAAACGCAGCACAGCACGTACTTTTGTTATTTATGAAATTAAATTATACAGGGCAAATTGACTAGCGACGCGTCGCATGCGTTAGACCACATCTCACTTTGCGGCTTGCCTTAAAACATTTTAAGGGATTTTTTTGACGAGTCTACCACGAATATCCATACCCTTATATATGAAAGCGGCCTTTTAACCCAGCCTGTCAATTTCAAATGTTTCGGGTGTCAAACGCGTCACTTTTTGTCAGACAAGCTTACGACAATGTTTTACATGCAATTTTTAAACATTGTGCCAAAAACATGTGTTTGAGCCTTATGGTTCTGACTCTTGACTTTCTTCAGTTTTAAAAACAATTTCTTTGGTAAATTTAACCATTATTAACACCTTCTATGATATGATTTACTCTGATTATAACACACTGTTTTACCTACTAAATACCATTACTAAATGTTTCTGTTATACCGCTTTTGAAAATCTATTCCTTTAGAATGGCTTAGTGCTACCAAATGTAATAATCGCTTTTAGTTTATCCTGTAAAGAACAAATGATCGGGATTTTAAAAACCAGTATTACAGCAACTGTCAATAATGACATTTATTAGATAAAAAAGTGTGGTATAAATAGGAAAGGTCAATCACAATCAAATTAGGCTTTGGTCTGCTGATCGTACCGCATAACGTTGCGGTAAACGGTGTGCCACTTGGACTGATAAATGCATATAATTACATATGTGGTGGTCCGTTATTCCGTTGACGCATGCATCAGGCAAGTGGTAAGCTGGGCAGAAGGGGATCACTTATGTCGCATATCGCATAGTCCGTGCCGTTCCTGGGTTTTATGGCACCCCGTGCAGAAAAAGGAAATGCCGCCCTCCACAGGTTCAAACATTTTTAAAGAGTCAAGTCCCCATTCTTTTAATGCCGCCCCCACTGGTTCAGAAATTTACAAAAAAAAGGTTTCTTTGCCGAAATGTCGCAAATAAGCCCTTTATTTCCCAAAATGCCACCCCGTGCGAGTGCACCTGCTGCACCTCCACCAAGAACGGCACTTGCGCACAATATTTCTAGCTTAAACGCCAGCAGTGTGCGTGACATGACGTTGCATGTTAACGTTGTTTGTTGCGGTAGACAAGGGTGTGGCCAGGATCAAATTACCTTATTTAAAAACTAAGACATGGGACCCACACCAAATTTATACCAGATGCTACCTATTGATGCTAGAAGGAACAGTTTGGTAAAGAAAATTTTTATTTTGGAATTTGCAAAAAAGTTAATTTTTAGTTTGCTCTCCCCCTTTAAAAAATCTTAAAAGTTTTAAAAGCAAATCCTCTATTTGTATTTTTCTTGTAGATTTATTGAAATTTTATTAACAAATGCAAAATTATCTGTATTTCTTAAAAAATTATTGCCGCTTTAAATTATTTCACGCAATTTTTTTGCTGCAAGATTTGTCAGATGCCCCTAATTATCAGAAAAAGTAAGATATTTTTGCAAAATTTAGGATTTGTCGATAAAATTTAATTAAACTGACAAAAGAAAAATAGAAATAGAGGATTTGCTTCTAAACACTTAGATTTTTCTAGAGAGGTGGGCAAAACCAAAAATCAACATTTTTTGCAAATTCCAAAATAAAAATTTTCTTTACCAAAGTCTTCCTTTAGCATCAATACCATCTGGTTTAAATTTTGTATATCTCAGTTTTTAGATAAACTAAATTTAGAAATCCTAGTGACGCTCATGGCATCAGTAGAATCAACTGACCACCCTGGTTGTAATTAGCGACGTTGCGTTTTTACGTAAAGTTAAACGTTGCGTTAAAATGCTAACCGCAGCGTTGTGCTGTGCGATCAGCAGACCACAGCTTTAGGTTCAGATTTTGAAGGATAGAGCGGACTTTGAATCCTCGGCTTATATTATTCAAAAAAGACATCCTATTATATATTATTCTTATTTTATACTTAAGGAAAAGTATCCAAAGAATTTGGCAATATTTTGACAATCAATATAGAAATATTCTATATTTTTATTTATTGTAAAATAATTATTTTGCCACCATTTTTACTAAACTTATGAATACATTGTTAATTTGTCTAAGCAAAAACAAAACATTTAATTTACCATAATTACCATGCATCTGTTATTGCTTCACAAGTACATTTAGTGGGCGGAATTCAAATAAAAGCTTTGTACATGCTTAAATCTTGATGAAAAGCAGTTTTATTTTACTTTAAAGTTTTTGAATGCGGTTAAGTTAATTTAAGTTTGCTAGTAAACTGCGATTTAGCAGAAAAAAGCCACGCCGCTATGAGTACTGGTTAGTTCTTTTAAATAACTCCCCTTTTTGTTGCTAGCACACTATTTAAACGACGAGATTAGAAAGAGGGAGTTGATTGTTTTCTTTATTTCTATGATGCTTCTGGGATGTTAATTTTTTCATTAAAATGCACGACTTTGTGTTTTTTTTATTAGATCTACCCAAGCCTTAAGTACTATAAAGAGATGGATGTTTACTTAGTTAACATAATATGAACATTTTTGGTTGTTAAAGAAAATCAGTAATGGAAAACCTATTTAGCCAAAACTAAAATATGTAACTATTTAACAAAATGTCGGTTAAAAATAATTCTTAGATCCAAATTTCTAAGAATAAATAAAATATTAATATGTCCATACTTTAGCCAGAAAAATGGGATACAATCCAAACGATATTATTTATGTCCATTCTGAGTCTTAATTAAAAGAGATAATTGTTAAGATTGTTGTCGTGGTCTACGAAGGTGATTTATGAATTCCTACTGTGTTTCAGCGTCTTCATGGTGTTAAAACGCAGTAACAAATTCAAGCAGTATTATCTTCATTTATCACTTTAAACCACACGTAGAAAATAACAATAACAATATTTGCAATTACATTTATTTAAATAATTCAAGATTCGCCCCTTAAAATTTCTAAAAACTTGGCAAGACAGTTTGTATATTGGTCTCTTCGAAAAGTTATCTCCACACTTTTTCTGTAAAATGTACTGGAAAGCCAATAATTAACCTTCTTAAAATCAACATGAGATTTTCTATGTTCCGCCCGGCGATGCATCACCCGGTATATGCAAAAATCCTATATAGATAATTTTAAAGAACATAGCATATTTTTTCTTGATAAATAGAATACCCATAGATAAATGTTTAAAAATGCAGTGATCTAAATAGAAGCTCTTTTAGCTAATATAGTTATTGATACTATTGTTGCATGGGGACCAGGAGTAACTTTATAAAACAGGTCACTTTAAATTACTTAAATACAGTAAATTTCAAAAATAATCACGATTTTTTTTTGAACAAAATATTTTAAATGAAACATAATTAAGGAGTTCCAAATAAAAACGCATTTTTAATAAAACACAATTTTAGAAATATCTCACATTTGTTATCCTACATTTTATTATTTATTTTTATTTTTTAATAAATATACCATTTATCAAATTAAAAAATTAAAAAATGTATTAATAGTCAACCGAAGTAAAAATTGTAAGGTTTTTCAAAAATTGTGTTTCATCAAAAACTGCGTTTGTATCTGCAGCTCCTCAATTATGATTTGTGCAAAGATATGAAATAAACCTAATATTTTTTACTCGATTTACATTAACTTTTTGTGTATCCTATTTTATGACAACATATAACTTGATATTATCCCAGTGTACTAAAAATAAAAATCCAAAAACCCAAGAATATCAGAATTGTAAATGCGCTTCTCTTGACCCGTAAGTCGAACTGATATCAAAAAGTTTTCTCGCCCTGGGAAAGTTTATGATGGATTTATTTTTATGTGATTTTGAAAGTTTTTGACACAATGGAAAAATATTTTTATACATTGTATCCGTATGGTGATGGAATTTAAAAATAAGCAAAGTTTCATACAAGGTGTGCCTTAACTGTATAAGCAGTTTCAATATTCAATAAAACAAACATTACAAAACTTACACATATTTCATTGATATTATTTTAAAGTAAAAATATTGGAATTTTTTTATGACTTTAAAACTATTTTGTCCAAGTGACGTCCCTTACGTTGCCGACATTCTTAAATCCCGGGTGGCATATTTTCGAAAACTTGGCGACAAGTTGCTCGCGGAATGGCGTTTATTTCTCGCACAATATTTCCTTTAAGCTGGTCTAATGTGATTGGATTATCTTTATAGACTCTTGACTTTAGGTAACCCCATAGAAAATAATCATGTGAAGTAAGATCCGGGCTCCAAGGGGGCCACTGAATATCACCCCTTTGTGAGATGATCTTCAAAGAAACATTTTTCTTAAACACCATGAATACTGTGGCAGGTGGCGCCATCTTGTTGTAACCAGGTCGTAGCAGTATGTCCTTCAAATTGTATCAGGATCTAAGTCTATGTAGTATCTCACATGGTATTAGCTGCGTTTTGTGAATTCCTACTACGCTACAACACTCTACTGTGCTGAAATGCAGGAGGATTTAATGGGAGTTTTTATTTTAGAACACTATAAAAATACTACTACGCGCCGGCATAAATATCACGTAGGAGTTCATAAACTAGAAGCAGAAATCAGCGCTATATTTGCTACGCATGTTGTAACATGGGATGTTTTAAGTACAAGCAAATTTGCTTTTATATTTGTAATTCAAACTGCATGGCAACAGAAGACGCTTCGCCCTCGCCTTAAATCTTTTACTTTACCGCCTTATTGCATTAAATTGAATCATACGGTTGTTTTCTCTTAGTTAAATGTTAATTTTGAACGGTTTATTACATAAAAGTAGTACGTCAATGTTTGTTTTTTAAATAAAAGTTTACAGTATGACTTTTTCCATTTAATTTTCTTTTGTAACTGATGCCTAGCTGTGAGTTTGATATTTATATCTGTCATTTCTTGTCTACAATTTGGTTTATGTTGTCTCACTAAAGTCCTTGAATTTTCATGAAAAAATACCAAACAATTCAAAAGTTAGGAGATGAGGTCCTGAATTTAGACAAGCACTGTATAATGTTTTGTCAGATTTTTTGGCTTTGCTAACATCATTTTGTAATATCTCGTATCAAATTTTAATTAAATGGTAAAATATTTATTAGCTTAATAAATAATAAATATAATAAATACTTGCTGTATAACCATAGTCAAAAGACAAAACAAATAAAGAAATAATAGCCTAATAGCTAGCCAATAAAAATGTACAATTATAGAACTAAAAGTTTAATTTTAATATTTTAAAAAATAAAATTGTCTGTTAAATGAAACCGAATATGTAATAACAAAATTTCTAAAAAGAACTTATAAACTACGACTTTTTCTAAAAATGGTTCAGTATTAATTATCTCATTGTATTGTGAGCTGTTTGATTCACTTTGACTGATTTGTAATGCTTTTGGGCACAGACCTTTTGTTACCAGGTTAAATTTCATTCCTAATATAATTATGCGTTTACACTGTAGCAGACAATTTACGTATAGTTTAGAGTGGGAAAGGGAGGCGATACTGTTCGTACTTGCTACTGCGTTTCAACTCAATGAAGGCGCTGGTAGGAATTCATAAACCGCTTATGCATTTGCATGCTTTTAAATTCCTCCCAGACTACAGCACCAAACTCACGTAGGGTTTAAAGAGGTAAATAAAGGTGATACTGTTCGTATTTGCTACTGCGTTTCAACTCCATGACGGTGCTGACACGCAGTAGGAATTTACAAACCGCTTATCCATTTGCATGCTTTTAAATTCCTCCCAGACTGCAGCACCAAACTCACGTAGGGTTTAAAGAGGTAAATAAAGGCGATACTGTTCGTATTTGCTACTGCGTTTCAACTCCATGACAATGCTGACACGCAGTAGGAATTTACAAACCGCTTATCCATTTGCATGCTTTTAAATTCCTCCCAGACTGCAGCACCAAACTCACGTAAGGTTTAAAGAGGTAAATAAAGGTGATACTGTTCGTATTTGCTACTGCGTTTCAACTCCATGAAGGTGCTGACACGCAGTAGAAATTCATAAATCGCGTATTAGCTCTCACCGTCACGGCAACTTCTCTTTATTCTTGAAAAAATATGGACCAATAATTCCACTTACTGACAGTCCAGACAACAAGCTTAAGAGAGTAAAGAGAATGTTAATGTTTATGTTTGGGATTGTCCACTGACCAAAATCGCCACTAAACGCCATTCCTGGAGCAACTTATCCAAGTTTTTAAAAATATGCAATTTGGATTAATATTGTCAGCAACATGCGGGACGTAACTTGCACAACGTAATTTTTATGTCATAAAAATTTTTAATATTTGTAGGTAAGAATAATCTCAATAAAATATGGGTAAGTTTTGTAATGTTTGTTTTATTAAATATTGAAACTGTTCATACAGTTAGGACCCACCCTGTTTAATACAGGGTGTTTCAACAGTGCGTCGGGCTTCTATAGCGCCCTAACTATGGCAGTTAAAAATTTCGTTTGAAGTGTTATATAAACTGGAGATAGGGTTCTATCTTAGCAAATTATTTTGTTCATATACAAGGTACTATTAGTTTAGGCTAATTTTAAAGGCTTTAAGATATCCTGACAATAATTAAAACTTCTAGTTTTTTATTTCTTAGTCTTTTTCAAATGAAACCAGTTGCCTATTATTATGTAGTCTTATAGAGCTTTAGCAAAAAAACACTTTTTGTAAACGTCATAAAGTCTGTATCTGGCTTTATTATTGAGCTATTTCAACATGAAAAAAATTACTATTGTAAAATAATATTTAAGTAATACATTAATTACAAATGGGATTAATTTAAAAGTTGGGAAAAAATAATCACTTTAAGGTCTAAACAGTCTTTTGTTGCATTTAAAATGTTTTTCTTATAATATTCGTATATTCGAAAAATTTTTATGTGTCCATTGAAAAACTTGGGTTTTTTTTCTCATATGATACACTTCCCGTGCTAACAAATCTCAACAAAAATTAAATAAATACACTTTTTCTGCTAAAAGCTGTTCTTTCTGGCAAACATGCAGCGTAATTTTTTCCAAAAATAAGTTCTCCAACTTTTCATAAATATATCACCTAACTTATATTTGCTAAAATGTATTGTAGTAGTTTTCAAAGAAAGTAAGTATAACAGCTAGCAGATAAAAGATACTTGACAATCTGAAAATGTTTTAAACAAATAACACTCCAACCCTACTATGAATTTTTCAATAGACGCCCATAAACATATTTAAAAGAAAAGCCTAAAATAAGAAAATCATTTGAAGTACAGTGACGAAAGATGATATTTGCACTTGTAAAATATAATATGTGCGTCCGTAGAAACCTTTAAAAAAATAATATTTTATTATTTTATTTTTATTTTTTAAAACTAATCTTAATTTTATTATTTTTTTTATCTGACAATGATCCTAAGAGGGTAAATTTTTAATACGTAAAGTAACTCAAAAATAAAAACCGATGAAGGCTTTGAGCCTATTATAAAAACCCTGTGTGTTAAAATAAGCTTAAACTTATTTAAGCGTATCTTTTGAACCTCAACAATCAAATTTAAAACTTCTTTAATTACACTAACCCTTTTATCGACCGGAGAATTTTTTTCTATAGGTATCGATTTTTTTATATTTTTTAAATAAACTTTAATTTTAATAAAAACGTTTAGATTGATAAGTGGAATATTGCACACATGTATAGACAAACATAAAAGAGTCCCAAAAATGTAAAAATAATCAGGGTGTTCCATTTCAGGCGTCTAGATGCAAAATTCGACATCTCCATGTAACCTTATTCTTGAGAAATGACGAAAAACGATATTTAATACACCTTTAATAAAATTCCACAATATGTATATCTAACTTCATTAGTTTCAGATTTGTGGTCATCTAAGATGGGTATTTGGGTAATTTTTAAAGTACCGCCATTTTGTAGAGGGTAAAGGTACTCACTTTATATTCTGAGGTTATAATACCCCCTTTCCATTTAATTTTTGTTTTCTAATTGGCGCCCAACATGAGGTTTTACATTAACGAGTGTATTCTGTAATTTTTATCTAAAATTTAGTTCATATGGCCTTACTAAAGTCCTCAAAAGTACAATAAAAATATACCAATCAATTCAAAAGTTAGAAGAAGAAAGTCCTATCTTTAGACAAGCACCGTATATTACATTTTAAACCTTACTAACCATTATTTTTTATAACATATATTACATACGGTATCTTTACCGTTTATTTCAACAAAGCTTTATTTTAACGCATTAGGTATCTTTTGTTTGATATTCAGACCCTGTCTTTAAAATTTTTTATTCCAACCGCACGTTCACTTTTTTCGTGCTACGTAATAAAACTAGTAAATTTGTTTTTTTTTCAAAAACATTTTAGTCTGAATTTCAACGGCAATAGCTGATAAAATATCGGAAAGAACCTAATTTAAGTTTAATTTTTTTGTATGGACTTGTTTTGACATGGAATAAAAAGTTTTGGATAAAAACTTCTTTTGAGGGCACCTAAATTTTGGTGCGAATTAGTGCTCACCTTAGCAAGAGCTGCAATTCCCACCAAAATAAAAAGGCTAAATTTAAGAAAACAGTAGGATACGTTATTTTTTTTTACTTTTTGTATAGATTAGATTAGATTAGAATAGGGTCGGGATAACCCATGCACTGAAGCCGCTCGACCTATTATGCGCCCTGTCTTTTTACGTCTGGGTGATGTCAGCCAGACGGGACCTACAGCTTAACGTGGGTTCCGATCCACGGTCCTATGAGCGACAACTTAAGACCTCGTTCTCACCCAGGGGGCACTACTGAACCTACCAACAAAGTGTGTTCCGGCGCCCTGGTCCTTTGGTGGCCTTCAGCGTCGATACATTTTGCACTTTGTCCGTCTGGTGTTGAGCTAACCACTAAATTTCGGACCAACTTATAAATAAGTATTTGGCCTCTATTTGTATATACAATAATAAGTAAAGAAAATAAATATACAGAATCAGCTAAATAAGATAACAAATAGGCAAAGTGAGGTGTGATTGAAAAGTTGTGATTAAAAAAGTAAAAACGTATTTGCGCACTATTTCCCAATCTATGGGGTAACTGTTCGTATGGGATGGGTAATTATGCACAGATTTAAACATATTTTCATGTTTGTTGGTTAATCTTATTAATCGTTCCTTCGGGCTTTTAAAGCTTTATTTCAGGCCCCCTTTTTAAAAATTCTCATTTTCAACTAATCCCTTTTATCTAATAAAGTTATGAAAAATGTTTTTTTCAGCACACCAAAAAGTTAGGTATGTAAGCTCAAGTAGCGTTAATGTAAAAAAATAATTTGGTTAGCAGCCAAACAAATTCTTTTAAGTTACATTCTTGTTTGTCGTTAAATACCGGTTTACGCAACAAACGTTGCAGAACCATTTTGTTTTCTATAAGTTTTTTAAGTATGGATTTGAATACCTAATGTCTTATAAGGCCTACCCGTTTTATTCATTTTTTTATAATTTTTTCTTATAAAAATTTAATTATTTTAAAAGATCTTAAAAAAAAATAGAAAATAAGTATGGTCCTTCGCATAATTTCTAGAAATCTAAAAAATATTGTAAAATTTGAAAAAAATTCCAGGGTAAATGTGTGCATAAGTGCACACACTTTCCTTTGTTATTCACATCTTTTAAGTAATTGAAACCGCTAATTTAATTATAATTAACATCAGTACAAAACGTGCATATTTAAAAACCTATTTGTAAAAAAATTTAAAAACCCAATAAAAAGTAGACTTACTGCTCAATTTGCTGTAGCTAAACACTAATAAGAAATATAAGAAAAGAAAACTCGTGTTACACTAGGTATTTTCTGAGGTCAAGCTATGGATCCAAATAATAACCACACTAGTTCATAGTTCGAGTCGTGCAGCATTGACAGGGTTGTCTGTTTCACCCCGCAATGTAATATTTTACGATGCGCACCATTACCTTTCTTTCCCTTACTGTAGTTAATATAAATGTCAGTTTTTTAATGACGTTTTGCAATGAATGACGCTTTCTATATGTTTTGAATTGTACAGCCATTAGTACAATTCTAACATCTAGAAGACCATGACTTGTACTAACAGAGTTTAAAATTCTCTATAACCAAGTGATTTATCGTACTAAAACTAAGTTTTAATGACAAACTTTAGAAGTCAATAAAACACTTTTTAATAATGAATAATCATAAGAAATATTTCGGAAAGTTAGTTAGTTTTGAAATACAGGGTTTTTTAGAAAAGAAATCAGTTATTTTTTAATTTTTAATTTTATTTGTTGTTGTGTTAATTGTAAAAAAATTTAGATCATTTTGTAGTTTTTCAAGATATCATTTTATTTATTTTTGAAAGTTGGTTTATTTATTTTTTTTTTTTAGTTTATTTCTCGCTTTTATTTTTTTCTTTTTATTCATTATTATTACTAATTAATTGGTAAACATACACTTAAAAACCCTACCAATACCTCTTTTAGTTCGGTGAAAAGGGTAAATTTTACCCCAAACTTGTTTATTCTGAATGCACCTGTGATCCCCTATTTTTCTTTATTATCTGAGCATATACCTGTTTAGAGGCAGCTTTGCCATATTAACAACGTACGGCAGAGGGAAAACAATAGGTTTAGTACCTTTTTTCTCGCGCTCCTTACTTGTTTTTACGATATCACCGAGGAAGTGCACTATTTCAAATAAAAAATACTTTTAAAAATCGGCCCACAACTGACGAAGTAATCGCGTAACATACATACAAAAAATAACATACAAGCGAACTAACACCCTCCTTTTTTTTTTAAGTCGATTAAAAATAAATAAGGATTTTGTAATTCTTAATTTTTTCACATTTTACTGAGTTAAAAGCTTTTTAAATTTTCTCAAACGTTACGCCGCGTATTTCCGTTTTATTGTCGTCGCTCGATAAGAAACGGTTTTAAATTAGCTATAACTTTATTTAATTTTCTAAGGTAATAGGAAGAAAGCTCTTTTCGTTGATGTTCATCATATGTCTTATTTATTCTTGTATTAGTTCTTTTTTTTATAGCTTCGCCGTTTTGTATTTTGTCAAGGTAAATTAAAAATAAATTGATATTTTTATACCTAAATGATTTTTTAAATATTAATAATATATTCTTAAATAACACAAAATATTTACAATGGTCAAAATTGGTGCAACCACTGGCCAAAATTAGTGTGTCTATGACCACAACCGGTGCAATAGGAGGTAATTTTTTTGTAGATATATTTTTTTATTTTAGTAAAGCCTAAGAGTTTAAAGTTGTTATAATTTAATTATTTATACACTTATGATGTTCTTAATTTACATTTTGCTATTCCAAACTTTGTGGAAGTTACTTTAATTTTTCGTAAAATATACAATATTGCTTAAAGTGGCCACAAACAGTAAAACTACATGTACTTTCTTCCCCTTTTTAAACTCGGTTATAAATAAGTAAACATTTTGCAAATTTCAAAAAAATATATATTTTACCGCTTAAAGCTTTTTACATTTTCCCAAACGTTAAGCCTCGTATTTCCGTTTTATTGTCGTCGCTCGATAAGAAACGTTATTAAATTAGCTATAACTTTATTTAATTTTCTAAAGTAATAGGAAGAAAGCTCTTTACGTTGCTGTTCATCATATCTCTTATTTATTCTTTTATTAATTCTTTTTCTTTCATAGTGTTAGAATGCCGTCGTTTTGTATTTTGTCAAGGTAAATTAAAAATAAATTGATATTTTTATACCTAAACGATTTTTTAAATATTAATAATATATTTTTAAATAACACAAAATATTTACAATGGCCAAAATTGGTGCAACCACTGGCCAAAATTAGTGTGTCTATGGCCACGACCGGTGCAATAAAAGGTAATATTTTATTTGTGGATTTTTTTAATTTAGTAAAGTCTAAGAGTTAAAAGTTGTTATAATTTAATTATTTATTCACTTATGATGTTCCTAATTTACATTTTGCTATTTCAAACTTTGTTGAAGTTACTTAAATTCTTCGTAAAATATACGAAATTGCTTAAAGTGGCCACAAACAGTACAACTACCCTAAATGTAAACTTTCTTCTCCTTTTTAAACTCGGTTATAAATAAGTAAAGATTTGGCAAATAAAAAAATTATATTTTACCGCTTAAAGCTTTTTAAATTTTCCCAAACGTTAAGCCTCGTATTTCCGTTTTATTGTCGTCGCTCGATAAGAAACGTTATTAAATTAGCTATAACTTTATTTAATTTTCTAAGGTAATAGGAAGAAAGCTCTTTACGTTGCTGTTCATCAAATCTCTTATTTATTCTTTTATTAGTTCTTTTTCTTTTATAGGTTAGAATGCCGTCGTTTTGTATTTTGTCAAGGTAAATTAAAAATAAATTGCTATTTTTATACCTAACTAATTTTTTAAATATTGATAATATATGCTTAAATTACACAAAATATTTACTATGGCCAAAACTGGTGCAACCACTGGCCACAATTAGTGTGTCTATGGCCACGAGCGGTGCAATGGGAGGTAAGATATTATATATATATATATATTTTATTTTTTAAGTAAAGTCTAAGAGTAACCCTACATGTGAACTTCCTTGTCCTTTTTAAACTCGGTTATAAATAAGTAAAGATTTTGCAAACATCATAAAACAAATCACATTTTACCACTTAAAACTTTTTAAATTTTCCCAAACGTTACGCCTCATATTTCCGTTTTATTGTCGTCGCTCAATAAGAAACGTGCCTAATTAAATTAGCTTAAACTTTGTTTAGTTTTCAAAAATAAGAGGGGTAGAGCTCTTTACGTTGCTGTTCATCATATTTCTTTTTTAATCTTTTATTAGTTCTTTTTTATAGGTTAGAATGATGTCGTTTCTACCAGGTTATGTATTTGTTTCTTTTCTTTATTTGTCATTTAGGAGCCTCTATGCCCAAAAATATAAAACTTTTATTAAATGGTTTATTCTAAGGCTCAAGATCATTACTTCTTATTATTATATGCAGTTGGGTGAAATATACTGCCTTTGTGATTTTATCGTACCTTTCAGCTTTTGCTATACGCCACCTACCTGGAGTTGTGCAAAACTGCTCATCCGAAATTCACAAACCCGTAAACTGATGAGTGTGCCAGTTTCCATTATGGTTTGTTGGTATTACAGCACATGCTACTTACGCCATATACACCTAGATGGCACCCTTTTTACCGTCTTAACCTAACGGTGCTCTGGCTGGTTGTTTTGAAATTGCTTGGCGAGATGGCCTCTGGCCGCTGAACTTACTCCCTTAGTTCCGACGGGGATAATGTTTGGGCGACTAGAAACATAGTCAAGTTGTCAGCAATGTACAGCGGTTGTGATGATTTCCAACAAAGATGAAACACGTGGCACCGTCTTCATTGCGACCCGGTGTTATCCATTTTTGGAGACTCCGTAATTTTAAAGTAACCAGCCAAGTATATATATATATATATATATATATATATATATATATATATATATAAATATTTTAATACCAAATTTTGTAAATATTAAAAATGTTCTCATATAACACAAAATATTTACTGGGGCCAAAACTGGTGCAACCACTGACCAAAATTAGTGTGTCTATGGCCACGACTGGTGCTATAGGAAGTAAGTTTTTTTATTTAAGTAAAGTCAGAAGTTTTAGATTGATATGAATAAATAATTAATACACTTATAATGGTATTTATTTGGATTTTGTTATTCCAAACTTCGTTTAAGTTACTTTAATCGTAAAGGTTACAAAATTGCTTAAAGTGACCACAAACGGTACAACTACCGTACATGTAAATTGTCTACTCCTTAATGAAGTGGATAAAAAATGAGTAAGGATTTCGCAAATTAAAAAAAATATATATATTTTACCGGGTTTGAAGCTTTTTAAATATTTCCAAACGTCATGCGTCACCCCTCTTATTTCCATTTTATTGTCATTGCTCGATAAGAAAAGTAATTAAATTACCTTTAACAATTTCGTAGAATTAGAAAGGTAAAGCTCTTTACGCTGCTGTTTATCATATCGCAAATGGGTAAAGAATTCTAAAGGGAAATAAATAACTTCTTGGGTATTTACCTAAATTTAGAATAATTAAATTAAACAAAATTTCCTTTAAATTAGTTTTAAGGCAGCAAGATTTTTAGAAAGATAATCTATTATTAAAAGTTTTACTCTAAATAACCACTTAAAAAAAAATTACCAAATTTAAAAAAATAAAACTAATAAAATTCACTTAAAAGTAAAAATAATAAATAAAAAAAAGTCGGAATATAAAATATGGTATCAAATTATAAAACGCTTTTGCTCTTTAAGATATTAAGATTTGGTAGGTTAGCGCATATATTATTACTCGACTTCATTTTTTGTATTTTGTTTTTATTTATTATTTTTAACTTTAAAGTAAGTTGTATTTATTTATTTTTTTAGTAGGTTTATTTTTTTTAAGTTTTTGTTTCTCGCTATTTAGTTAATTTTTGGGCTTTCTAATATATTAGATTGGGAGGGAAGGGTAAGTATATCTGTTTACTCTTAAAGAAACTTGAATCTCACTTAATATAAATTTTTTCTATTCCATTTTAATGAACTTTCCATCCCTAAAGGCTAAAAATGATAATAATTTATGGCCAAAACTAAATAACTGTAAAAGTTTTCTTTCAACTGATTGAATCCAGAACAGTAATATGTTTTTTCCTAATGCTTTCTTTATACCTATGTTGCATTTAATGGTGTAATATTTTCAACTAGGTACCAAATAATATCTCTGCATTTTAACTGAGCTAGCCTTGCGTTGATACACTTTAGCTCTCCTCTACTACATTTTATTTATTGTTTATAATGAATTCTTTTTAGGCACCCTTTTAATATCCTCTTAAAAAGGCAAGTTATCTCCAGTACCTTCATAAACGTTGCCAAATTACAATATTACCAGCGCGCTATATTAATTCGGAAATTGGCTATAGGCGGACAGTTTTTAAATGGGTAAACAAACCTTAAGACATAAAAATTAGAAAATATTTTTAAAGGACATTTTTTAATTATTATTTTAAACATATTAAGCTGTAAGCACTGTAAATCACTTAAAAAAATAATATAATTAGGATACTTAGCAAATTTTAGAGCCAATGAGGAACCTGAAAATTAAAAGTTAAGGAGTTTCGATTTTAACACGAGTTTTCGTACATCCAGAGGCACATTTTTAAGACTGTTCGAAAACGATTTGAATAAAAAATTGTTTGTGTTCCACCCTAATAAATAGAGAACATACCCACGTTAAACCATAACCATATTTTCTCGGTAAAATATTTTAAAATATTTTTAAACAGGATTTTGTCATGAACGTCACTATTTATAAAGTGGCGAAAAAAATTACAGAAATAAACCTATTTTATTTTTTTCTTTAATATTTCCATTTTATCGTAATAACAAAAACGACCATAATGACACATTTGACATTTAAACTGTCAATCTTTTTTTATTTTTTTTTGTGCAGGTTTTAAAATACTTTTAATAAGGGATATTTGTGACGTTATTACAAAAATTATTTCGACACGAAATATACTGATTTGAAAATATTTGAAAAAATTGCACGCTAAAAATATGGTTCACAATTATTTTTACTAGCTAAATTTTTGACTAAATTATTGCTTGATTTAGCAAAATACAAAAACTATTTCATAGTTTTGTATTGCAATACTTTCTTACGGAAATAAAAGCAAAGTAACAAAAAAAAAACAATTTTAGTAAATTCTGAATTTCAATTTTTAAGTCGTAAATAAAAAAAACCATTTTCTTTGCTTCACTTCAAAGAAAATAGGCAAATATTTTTCATCAAATTTCTTTCTTTGATGCAAGCTTGGCAATGTGCATTTTATTGGAATAGATGTATATGAATGCAGCTCTGTAAACAGAGCAGTTTTTATAAATATATGTGCATGGAAAATTGCCGGATTTGAACTTCTTTTCCAAATATATATAAAATAAAGTTTAATAAAAGAAAATTTAGGAAGCAAGTTATAGATTTTATAGAATAGAAAAACTATTTTATTTCTTCATTCCTATTTTTCCTTTTAAAAATAAAGCCAGAATCTACTGACTTTACCTAAAAGTTTATTTTTTGTACACCAAGTGTCAACGAATTTATTAGATAAGCCATAAATCCCAGAGTATTATAGTCCCTGGGCCAGTAATAAAATGGACTTTATAATAAAAACATTTTTAAAACCTATTTAGGGGTTCCTTTTGACGAGTCTAACACAAATACTCATACAGCTATACAGGGTGGCCCACTATATTCGACACGGTCTGTAGCTGGATAACCATGGGGTTTAAAAAAAAATTAAATACTGGAACATGTACAGGTCGAATAAGACCACAGTATAAAATTATTTTTGTCTATACAGGGTGTCTCAAAAAGTGTGACGTATCAAAGTTATATTTTTTTAAATGGAACACCCAATATTTTATGACGGTTTTAGATTCTACTTTAAAAAATAACTCAAGTTTGTTTATAGTACTATGTGTCTAATTTTATTCGTTTTTGTGATATTTGATTTTTTTAAAAATGCAGAGGTAAAATTCAATTGATTTTACTTTAACACTTTTAACACTTTAAACTTTAAAATGTGTAACAAGATTAGAAAAAGTCTGCCATATCATACGTAGGTCAAATCAAGATCAAATATTGTACAGGGTGATCAAAAAATAATTTCAGTTTTTCAGAAAATCAAATGGCCATATCTCTCATATTTTAAATGGAACGTCACATGATGACAAATAAAATACTCTTTCAAATGGTGTATAGGTTGCCTATACCTATCTTTTGTGCTTTTTAGTAAAATCTGTTTTTACAAATTTTTGGCAAATGTTTATTTAAATTAAAGTTAGCTGTGACATAGCAGCCATTAATATTTTTCTTAGGAAAATAGCAACGACCATTTATTGATTACTAGTCTTTTAGTCAGTTTAAAAGAAATTTCGATGATTTTAAATAAAAACCCTTCTTCTACAACAACAAGATGATATAATACTGGTAGGATGTGAAACAAATGGTTTACTTTAGTCTAGAGTTAATCCAAAAAATATTCCAGGAGAAACCATCTGATAACCTTAATAGTTGCTTTAAAAAATTTGACACAGTGATTATGGATAATGGAAGAAATGAGTTATAGGTCACAGAATGTCTTCATAACTGACCAGAGGCGTTATTAGAATTGTTTAAAAACACAAGTTTTATCATTACCACATTCAACTGAAATAAGTGTTAATGGAAGTAGCATTATAAGCAACTAATGAATTTTTTTCTGTGAATTTTAAAAACAGTGGCAGATAATACAAAATCTTTTAATTTTGTGTTTTTTCCAAAATTTACATTTTTCAATAACGGCTTAGTAAATAGGCATAGCTATATTACAGTCTACTTACCTACATTTAAATAGACATTTGGAATAAAAATATGTTAAAACGGAATTTACTTAAAAAGTATAAAAGATAGGTATAGGCAACCTATATATCATTTGAAAGAGCATTTGGCTTGTCATCATATGGTGTAAAAAATACAGGGTGTTTCATTTAAAATAAGAGAGATATTGCTATTTGACTTTCTAAAAATTGAAATAATTTTTTAATCACCCTGTATAATCTATGATCTCGATATGACCTACGTATGATAAAGCATACTTTTCCTAATTTTGTACCAATTTTAAAGTTTAAGGAGTTTATATTGTTTAAATAAAATTAATTTAATTGCACCCATTATTTTGAAAAAAATCAAACATCACAAAAACAAATAAAATTACACACTTGGTACTATTAACAAACCTAAATTATTTTTTTATGTAGAATCTAAAACTGCCATAAAATATAGGGTGTTCCATTTAAAAAATATATAACTTTGATACGTCACACTTTTTTGAGACATCCTGTATAGGGTAAAATAATTTTATACTGTGGCCTTATCCGACCTGTATAAGTTTCAGTATTTACTTTTTTAAAAACCCCATGGTTATCCAGCTACAGACCGTGTCGAATATGGTGGGCAACCCTGTATATAGAAGCAAGGCTTTAACCCAGCTTGTCAATGTCAAATGTTTTGTGGGTTGAACAGGGCGAACGCGTCACTTTTTGTCGAAGTTAAGAAGTTACCTACAATATTTTACATTTAAACAAAATATTATTTGGCTTTTCTCCAGAATAAAATTATAAAGTTTATTTAACATTTTAAGAAAATTAAAACTTTTATACATTATGAAGAACTATTCTGCTTTTACACAATATAATAAAAGTTATGATTAATTTAAAAAAAAATAAAATAATAAAATATTTACTATTAAGTTACTAACAATACAAAGGTTTCAATCTATAAACAAAAGTTCATAAGCACTCGGTTGAAATTATTTTAATCCAATAAAATAAATTCTTAACAAGACGCCAGACGGAAACTGGGCCAATGGTTGCGTTTAAAAATGTGGTAAATAGTTTACCAAAAATGTGGTAAACAGTTTATCTAAAAACTTGCTCATAGACTTGCTAGATAACTGAAAAAAAGTATTTTTTTTAGAAATTTCATTTTTTTTATATTATTAGTTTATGAGTAAGTTTTTGGATAAACTGTTTACCACATTTTTGGTAAACTATTTACCACATTTTTATACGCAACCATTGGCCCAGTTTCCGTCTGGCATCTTGTTAAGATTTTATTTTATTGGATTAAAATAATGTGTACAAAAAGAAATACTTTATTTAAATCGATATCTTGGACCGCTCTCATAAAATCGCAATTTGCCCCTATTTTGTAGGTAATAAAAAATCAATTTTTAAGGAAATTATTAAAATGTGGTAAAAATAATTAAAAATGGTGTTTAAAAGCCTTCTAAACTTTATTACACACATAAAGACTGCTTTTTATAATTTACCCATATTTTAATAACACTCTTAAAAAATTGAATTTTTATTAGATGCAAAATGAAGTTACTGGACACCCTGTATGTATGTAGGTAATTTGATTGAAATTTATGAAAACTTTGATGTCTATTGGTTTTTAGGCACCAGGGTGAGGTTTATAGCCTTTAATAAAAAGTACCTTATTTTTTAAGTTTTTGATTGTCTATAAAATAGCTCCCCAGCTTTGCGATATCTGTCATGATGTAAATAAATTTTAATTTTTAGGTAAAGTGTCCTCTGGCAGTATTTAAAAAAGTACTTTTATCTTAAAATTTGAGAATCTGCAAAGCTCCATTTGTGTGCCAAATGTCAACTGGATTGGTTAAAAAATAAATGTAATATGGCGAAAAAATCAAAATATAAATTGAACTTTGACGGCTTGTAACTCGAAAACGAATAACATTTGGAAAAAATATATGAAGCTCTACCCTTATTTTGTCAAGTAGAATTACCCACTTAAGTTTCGTGATCAATTTTTGAATCACCCTGTGTAAGGATTTTTTCATATTTTTTAATGTAGAATTACCCCTAAAAGTTTGTCGGATTAGTTGTGAAACACCCTGTATATCTGGACTCTTAGTGGTTTGCTCACAAACCTAACTCAAAAACCGTCCGGAAATTATTATTTTTTCTTCTAAATGCTACACAAGTATACCATCTTTAAAAGTCAAAATAGCCAATAATCTATTAGTCTACCTCCAACAATAAGTACATCAGCCGCTTTAGATCTAAGTCCCTTCACCTAATGCATTGTTTTCCAAGGGTTTCCAAATTCCCAACCATTTAACAATGGAGAAAATTCGTATTCCAGCTACATAACAAGACTAAGGCAATTAAAATAATTAGATCTTTAACAGAATCCCTCATTAACCCACTTTACTGCAAACAAAAAGTAAACAATGTAAATACCCAACAGTTTTAAAAACTAATTATTTAGTTAAACTAGAAAACGATTTGTTAATTTAACTAAAATGACTTTAGACAGTTTTCATTATATCAGTCATTTTATAAAGTCATTCAACTTATTAAAATAAATATATATATTTTTTAATTCTAATAAAAACTGTTTAGACCAAACTTGCCTACTTTAAGATCTCATATTTTTAAGCAACAGCAATTGTTATAGGTATCCAATAAAACAAAGAAATAGAGTATCATTCTTGTTAATAATGGTATTTTGTTCCTATAAGTATATATTTAAATATTTGTAAAGAACTTGGCACTTATTTGGATCTTTATTCTTTTTGCGGCAAAGCCCACTGCTAAGCATAATTTTAGTAGTAAACATGGCTCACCTTTTTAACATTTATGTTTTTGGTGGCATATCGTTACTTTTTGTAAAAACACTAGATAGGTATTTAGATTTAATGTTTTTTCTTAAGTTTCTGCTGCATGGTTTTCCATTTTATGCTATTGTATAAATTTTTGAAAACGTTATAAATAACAGTGCGCATTGCCTATTAATTATCTGCTACCTTTTCACCACACTTTCTGTTTATGTATAAATAAGCCAAGTCCGGGCGATATAACAATCAGCGTCGCAAGCCGCTGATGACCCACCGTTGGCCGGATGTATATTAGCACGTATAACGTAACTTTTTTGTATAGGGACATCACCTATTTTTTGACTTTATTACATATAAAAACCAGCTTTTGCAAAATGACAAAAGTTATGGTTGAATTCAATAACCTTGGTTAAGTCAACTTTCATTGTTTCCCATGGCTTTGACCTACACACACCTCCAAAATTCTTGGCCCCTCTGGTTTTTAAAAATGTAATGCAATTAAAGTGTAAAAGTGTAGTACATTTAATAAATTGCTTTATTGCTTACATTTTGTAGCTTCAGATATTCTTTTTTGCTGCTTATTTAAAAAAATAATAATAAAAGTAAAAAATATGTAAAAAAATTAAAACATTATTTAATTTTTTTAATAAAAAAAACATACAACATAACAAAACAATAATAATCAGTATGGCCACCCCTTTGCTCAATGAGTTGACCAACACGTCTTGGCATACTGCGAATAAGGTTGTCAATATAACCTTGATCCATGTTGTCCCATTCCTCTTGGGCGGCTATAACCAGTTCCTGAAGGGTTACAGGAGAATTTTCTCTTTCTTATATTGCTCTAGCAATATGGTCCCACACATGTTCAATCGGATTCATGTCTGGCGAGTTCGCAGGCCAGTCCAATCGTTCAATATTTTCTTCTCGAAGCATGTTTTGTACCCTTTGAGTACGATGTGGCGTGGCATTGTCATCTTAAAAAATAAAATTTTCACCAAATTCGTTGCGCAAGGGTTGAATTATAGGTTCGATACTGCATTCGGCGTATATAGCACCTGTCATGGTCCCCTCGATAAGAATAAGTGGAGTTCGCTGCCCGTACATTATTCCGCCCCAAAACATGACTGTACCCCTTGGTACAGAGCAACTTCCCTGGCAAAAATTAGTCGTTCCAGTCTGCCTGGACCCCTTCATACCCTTTCTCTGCGGCTGTCACTTACCAGGCCAAATCTTGTCTCATCGGAGAAAAGGACATTTCGCCATTGTTGTAAAAGCCAATTTCTACGCTCCTGACCCCATTGCAATCGTGCAGCAATATGTCGAGGTAAAAGCGTAGGCACTCTTAAGGGTCTTCTGGCTCTTAAATTCTTAGAATGTAATCGCCTTCGAATTGTACTTATTGAAATTCTTCTCCGGTACGTACGTAAAAAATGACTTCGAAGGGCTGGTACTGTGATTCTCCTATTCCTACAAACATAACCAGTTACATAACGGTCTTCTCAATGTGTGGTTACTCTAGGACGACCAGTTCCTTGCCTTCGGTCAACGCCAACAGTTTCTTCAAACAAAGTTATTGTGCGTCTGACTGGGGTCCTGAGGATGTTAAGACGGTCCGAAATTTGGTGCTTTGACACACCTTCTTGGTGTAAAGCCACTAATTTTCCTCTGTTAAACGAAGAAATCGGATTTCCCGGCATTCTGTACAAAAATTGTTTGTGTGTATTCTTTCGATTAAAATTTAAAACTGCTATCTTTTAAAGATATCCCTTTATCTTCGGATTTTTGCTATAAATTTTTGTTTATTTCTCGATAAGAATATTTGACATTTAATTAACAATTTATGTACACATTTTTGTCGTTCTATAGTTATGGGTTTAAGAATATACCAGGGGGCCAAGAATTTTGGATGTGTGTGTATTTTGGAGAGCGTGCCTTAAAAACATTCAGCTGTAACAAAATAACGGACTCTTGGACTATCAGAATTGGTTCATCAACCACTTTAGAATAAAGTCCCTTTACCTAATCCATTATTTTTAAGGGGTTTCCGATTTGTTAACCATTCAGCAATAAGGAAAATTCGTATTCCAGCTACATAACAAGACTGAGGCAGTTAATATAATTAGATCTTTAACGGAATACGTAATTAAGTCACTTTACTGCAAACAAAAAGGAAACAGTGTAAATACTGAATGCCAACAGCTTTAAAAACTAATTATTCGTTAAGGCTAGACAACGTTGTGTTAATTTATCTAAAGTATTTTTAGTTTCTATAACATGAATTTAATTTGCTTGCAAATTTCATTCAACATATTTATTAAAATATTTATACTGTAAATTTTATAATTATAGAAACTTAGATCAAATTAGCTTGAAAGTGAATTGTATATCCTAGATTACTGCAACCTGCTTATATTTATTGTGTATCCCCAGCCATATGTTAGAACACGCTATCTGAGCCGATCTTTTAAATCAGAATCCACAAGCTTGAAACTGACTTCTTGATAAATCTTGCGCTTTGGGTTTTTTTTCAGCCAGCCGTGCACATTGGAGACGATACAATAGCAACACAAGTGATCTGCGGTTTCTTCTTCTTCCTTGCAGAACCTGCATAGGTTTTCCTTTGACATGTCAATTGTTTTCAGGAGTTTATATAGTCTGCATTGACCACTATTATTTTGACCACCTTCCGTTGGTAAATAAAAAGCTCTTTTGTAAATTTCGGCAAGTATGCCATGACGAAATACCACAGTAGTCTTCGTGTCCTGGTACCCAGGCAATACTTGTTGGACCAATTTTCCACGGCAACTACGCAGTTTTGCATTAGCTTGGATCTGATCTTGCACTGCAACTGATCGCTCTGATGGCTGCCTGGCTGTACAAATAAATTACTATGGTTTTATCCACATAACTCCTTTAGATGATTTTCCTAGCACATTGTTCTTTGGTTACAATTTTGTCCTGGAGCACAGTAAGGTATTATCAGAGACACACATTTATTATCGTCCTTGGTTTGTTCCCATATATACCTGCGCGGATCGTCTATAAGGTCATTCGGTCAATGACCCACCTAAATTGTAACAAAATTAAAAAATAATAGCAAGCAAATGATCCTAACATTTTAACAAACAAAAAGTTCAAATCTATTACTATGCGAAAACTCCCTAATAATCAATTCAAACAACGAAAACTTTACACGGTCAGTGTCTTTTATGACCGGATTTTCTAAATGATATGCTAGATGCCTTAAGACAAAAGGAAGAAAAACGAAAACGCAAAATACAATAGCAAAAGGTCAACGCCTAGCCGTAGCCGCCTGGGAGCAAGTAGACAAACCATTTTATTAGTTATGGGCAGCGTAGCCGCCTAGCGGCAACGAAACAAACCATATTCATTTCATCTAGGTGGTCACGACAGAAAAGATTTCTATAATGGCGCACCTAGCAGCTGATTACAAAAATAATGAATTAAAACTTTTAGGCTTTTAGGAGAGTATATTTTTGTTTTCGTATTAATTAATTGTAATTTTGGTTTTATTTGGTTTAATAAATAATAAAAACAAGAAGTCAAAAAAGACAATATTATCAAATAATATCATAAATAAAAATAATGTTATGTGATGTGTGTTGTTATTAATTCATAAAGTTGAAATATACCAGGAATTAAACTCTTTGATAATTATGCAGGTAATATTTTAAATTAAGTTTAGTCATATGATATAATTACCCTTCTTTAAAGACATATACTTTGTTACTGGGTCTGGTAAGATATACCCACATATAACTTTTTTAAAATCATACCATTAAAACTGTTTGTATTTGTATAATAATAAAAAAATGTTTAAATACTTGATTTGGATAGCCATATTTCCAAAACTAGTAAATTTAGTTTTAGTTAATGTAATATATATATTTTTAAAGCTTTTTCAAATATCTTTTAATGGTTATACTGATAATAACATACAGGTTAGGACAAACAGGGATTTTCTTGACTTGTTCAGATAATCAATTAATTGACTTTAATACGCCCATTAAAATCAAAAATTAAGTTTTTACCCAGAAATTAATAGCTTACTGTCAAAATATCATCATATTTATTTGAGTGTGGTAGACAATGCCTTATAATTTAATATAAAAGAAGAGTTTTGGACTTCCATTGTCTAAATTTTATTTATTCACGCAACGTTGAATTTTATTGGTGTAAACAAAAAAAAATAAAAACAATGGAAGTCCAAAACTCTTCTTTTAATATTATAATCATGTTATCCCATGATCGTAATTTTAGGCCCACGATAAGATATTCTGTTAAGTGTGCATTGTAAAGGGATATAAAGAAACAGGGTAATTATTTAAAATATAGGGTGTTCGAAAAATAGACGGAGATATTATAGGTAGATGGATCGATAGATATAATATATTACCCAAAAGTACATGGTGTACACAGGGTGGTCAATAGTTTATAAAAATATAAGATTAATTTAAATATAACTTAAGATAATAACAAAGGTAAATTAAAAATGGATTCAAATAAAATACTAACATTAACAGATAATTATATATTATAAACAGTCTGTTACAAATTTGAGGAAGACCATTAGAATCTCGGAAACGGTAAGAGATACAGAGTTAGTCAAATTATGGACAAATTTGCGCATTTTTATGGTTAACAATCCCGTTTTAAAATTTTAAATTGCAGCTGTTCCGGAATTATTCGGCAAAAACCGAAATTTTGCGAAAGAGTTTTTATTGTTTTCTTGGTTTATTTAAGAAATATTTTAAAACTAACGACAATAATTAACATTGCCACCTTTTCTGTCCTATAAAATGATGTTACCTAATTTAAAATCCGACGTTTCGTCTTTGAGCCACAATCATCACTTTTGTTTTTTTAAATCGGCGGAATATTTGGTTTTAAGCTTAATTTTCTCAATTTTCAATGCTAAATACAACGATATATCACACTTTACATTTATGCGACGTTTCGAACAAAAAAACCATCCACTATTTTTTTAGTAAAAATAACGTTTTTATTCCAAACGATTTTGGAAATTTTCATTTTAAGTATACATTCATTTATTTTTATTACATACTTTTATTCCTTTTAATAATATATTTTTCATAATTTAACTAACAAGCTACATGAATTAGGGAAATATACATACATTTAGTTATACATAATAAAATAAAGCATTTAATGTAAATTAAAAGTCTCTATCAACTTTATCGTAGCCTGTCATAAAAAATAAATGCATACTTACCTGCAAACGAAAATTTTCTGTGAACGTTTGGGGTAAAATCGTTATTTGTAATGGCGAAATGGTGAATGATGATGGTTTGTCGGTTCGAAACGTCGCCATAAATGTAAAGTGTGATATATCGTTGGTTTAAGAATTAAATAATAAGTTTATTAGGTTTAAAACCGAAATATTTCGCCATTTTAAAAACCTAAATATTGATGGTGGCTTAAAGACGAAACGTCGGATTTTAAATTTATTGACATTATTTTATAAAACAGAAAAAGTGCCAATGTTAATGTGTCTTTAGTTTTAAAATATCTCCTTAAATAAACCGAGAAACCAATAAAAACTGTGTTTGCAAAATTTCGGTTTTTGCCGGATAATTCCGGAACGGCTGCAAATTTAATTTAAAACGGAATTTTGTTAAGCAGTATAAAAATGCGCAACTTTGCACTAATTTAACCAACCCTGTAAGTCCTCTCGTTTCCTAGTTACTAATGGTGTTCCTCGAATTTGCAACAGCTTGTATATTGAGCGATTTCTTGTTAAAAAATATGGGATTTTTTTTATAAACATGGGTCTGAAAATGCACAAGTTTTAAGGTACAGAGTAATAAATTTAAAAAATATATAATAAAGTTTTGTTAATATTTTAAAATTTTTTCTCGCTTCTTTTGAACATTGGCAATATTGTTTGTTGTATTAAGAGGCTCATTTAGCTCTATATAGATTAAAATTATAATGTCCAGTTGCGCCCGAGGGCATCTTAGCAAATATTATTGGCAAAAAAGTACGCCACTGCCTTTTTTGCAACTTTAATATTTGTTGTTTAATTAATCATCTAAAAACACAATTTTTCCTTTTTTGTATTTTTTTGTATCCTTCTTTATTTTTGAAAAAAACGGTTTTATTGCATGCCACTAAACAAAATTGGTTTATAAATTTTTGCTGAAAAAATCACAGATGTCCTGGAAAACAAAAAAATATTTTTGCATAGAGGTTTGACACTGACAGTCAGTTCTTTTAGAAAATAGGTATTCACACCATTTTCTTGGCGAAATTTTTTAAAGTTTAAAATTTATCACCCTGTTTTTTAAAAACTGTGCATTTTCAGACCCATGTCTTTTTCTTATATTTCTTAACAAGAAATCGCTTATTATAATATCTTCGCCTATTTTTTGATTACCCTCTATAAATAAGACAACAACCCCAGCTTTTAAAATAAATGTATCCTAAATGGTTCATAAATTTACCAACAGTCTTATAATTAACATAGAAAATTACCTAAATTGCAAAAATAAATAAAAATTAAACGGAACAATATTGAAATGATTCAAAATGTCTTATACAATGGATGTTGCATAATAAAGAGTTTAAATGAGAAAAACGATTGCATGTCCGTGTGCCTTGACATGCAATACTTTGCATTTAGACAGAGCCGAACAACAATGTTGTTTTTAATTGAGTTACGACAACTGTTTTTAAATCAAGGTTGATACTTTGCATTATTAAACTACCTGACATGAAGTTCTTTTGCAATTATAAAAAGCTATTTTTACCATAACTAGCGCTAGATTGGGTATGTCGGTGCCCCAAGGCAATGGAATTGTACACTAGTTTAAATTTATCTAGAATGTTTTATTTTTTGATGCTAGTTTATACAGTACACTTTTTTAATGTCTCTCCCTCTTATTTTTTATACATATAAATTTAAGAAAAACAAAACTTTGGGATATAAAATAAATGCATAAATACTAAATTAAACAAATTTAAATTTTAAGATGGCGGTTGTCATATATATTGTTACGAACATGAAAAATAAGTGTTTTTAGTTTGTAGAATTTTATAAAGTTAGGACCGTTTAATTTAGTCTGATAATTTATTTGAATAATTTACCTTAGATTTTCCAAGTTCTTTCATCAGTTTCGAAGGTTTCCGAAAACGCCCGAATTATCCATTGAGAACTTTTATGCCATCCTGTACTATGGAATTTTCACGATATTTCTCGAAGGTTCTAGATCATTCTTTACTGTTCCACCATACTATAAAAGGGCGACGGGAAACCTCCGATCAGTTAGTATAGATTCGTGCTGTAAACTGCGACACATTGACAAGAGAAGATTTTGTCGTTGTTGTAACCATAGTTACGTTTCGTTTCATTGTTAATAAAGGTATAAAAACGAAGACACGTGATTTTATATGAGATGATACGGAACAATATATATATATATATATATATATAGCCAACCGCCATCTTGAAATTTTCAATAAATTTCACTCTAAAATATACTATTTTTGCATCAATTACATATCCCAAAGTTTCAATTTTTTAAATTGATCTGTTGAAAAATAAAGGGGACACACACACAAGAAATGCGCGTTTACAGCTGTAGCCCTTTGTGTTAGGATAGTTGTTAAATTCAACAAGTTTAATTTAAACAAGAAATTTTCAAGTTTAATGCTCTAATGCCAAATATTTTCTACGCTGGAATTATAAAAAAAATTATAATTGAAGTCAAACAAAAACTCAACAGAGAAAAAAACTTAGATTATTTAGAAAACAGAAGACACATTTTTAGAAAAGCTTACAGTGAACAGGAAAGCTTTTTCGCATCATACAAAGTGGCTTACAAATTAGTTAAATGTAAAAACCCACACACATAGAAGAGTAAATTATTTTACCCGCTACCAAAGACATTGTAGAAACATTGTTTTGTAAAAGTTATGCTAAACAACTTGACGATAATCATTTGTCAAATGATAAAATCTTTCGAACAATTCAGGATATCTGCCTGATATTTAGAAGAAGCTTAAATCTCAGCTAACTGAAAAGATTATTTGCTCTTCAACTCAGTTAAAACAACTGACTTAAATAATAAATTCCATCTAATTTATTACATCAGATTCTGTAAGAGTCTCACAATATGTGAAGAATTGCTGTTTTGTCACACCTATTTAGGAAGAACTACATCCAACAAATTATTCAGCATCACAAATAATGCTATTATGGCGGCGAATTTGCAATGGAAAAATTGTGTTGCGATTTGCGCTGATGGAGCCACGTCTGATAAATAGAGTAAACATTAGTAGTAAAGAAGCCACGAGGTGATTAGTTTTGTTTAACTTTCAAATTATATTCCTTCTTGTTGCTCGCATACGATTTAAACTAAGCGTTTAAAAAGAAATAGTTGATTGCTGTCTTTATTTTTATGACGCCTGTGTCTTCTATATAAGTGCTTTTTACTTTACAATAGTTTGAAAGCGCTTGCGAAAAAGAAATCCTAAAGCTGCGTCCAGACTTGCAACAATTCTGCCAAATATTCGTCCTATTTGCGCACTCCTTTGATGTAAAAATCGACAAGCTCTGAATCACCGCGGAATCATTCCCCGCAAGCCCTTGGAACGACGTGAATTCCGTCCACGACCACGTCCGCGCTATTCGGCGCGGCGAATTGTTGCAAGTCTGGACGCAGCACTAGAAATTATTTGAATACATTGCATAGGCGCGCTTGTGGCTGCTCCGGTTGTATCGGCAGCGTCGATAACCGGAGTTAAGCAGTGAAGTGCGCGCCCATAACTTGGATGGGTGACCGGCGTTGTCGGTTTTGGGCAACGGCACGCGGTGTTCTGCTCGGGGGTGAACGAACGGACCGAGCAGCAATCATCCAAGTTATGGAATGAATGGTGTGTGAATGGGAAGGAGTAGGGGTCAAGGTACAATAAGCCTTTAGGCTGCAGTGCACCACCTAGGAGGGCGATCGTCGGACCTGGGTGGGATGACCCCGAAAGGGCGAAAAAAATACATTGCATGATTCATCGGGAGGTTAAGCATCCAAGTCTCTAAGCCCTGGTCCTAATATTGTTTCGAAAGTAGTTAATTACATAAAAACTAGGCAATTAAAATCAAGAATTTTCTTTGAGCTTTGTTTAGATATGGGAGCCTTTTGTTCCAAATTGTATATATAATATATATTTGAATTTTGCACAGAACTTGGCACGTATTTAGGTTTCCCTTCTTTTTGTGGCGAAGTATAATTTTTTCTACTAGCGTGCGGAAAAGTCCACTTTCCGCACGCATTTTAGTTTGGAAAGTGTTACTTTTCCGCACGCCGTGTGGCAAAGTTACTTTTCCGCACGGCGTGGGAAAGTAAAAATAAGTTAAAAATGTATATATTCAATTGCAACACAAAAATCAAATTATATTAGGCTAAATAAATAGATGTTTTAGATAAAATTTCATTATCTCAGAAATACGTATAAGTAAACGTCAGACTAGACTACACAAGTAGAATTCGACTTTTATACCTTAATTTTTATAAATAATAATTATTTCTTATGATTGAAAGAATATCCAATAAAGGGTTAAGTAACTTCACCTAAAAGGTAAAACCATGGCAACAGAATCGCTCCATAACAACCAAGTACGAGATAATTTGTCAAAGTCAAAGTCAAATAATATTGCTGAATATAATAATTAAGTTCTTGACGATTTTAAAATGCTTGAATCAGACGACGACCTACCAAGCGAAATTTTGGAGACTGTTAAGAGTTTAGAATTTTTGCCTGAAAAATCAAAAAACAGGTATAACAAGGAATACGAAGTATTTCAAAACTGGTGTAATGGAAAAGGAGTGAAAAGCTTGAAAGAAGAAGTTTTGCTTGCGTATTTTGCCAAGCTCTCCAAGACTATCAAGCCGAATACTCTTTGGTCCAAGTATTCGATGTTGAAGAGCAAGCTTAAAATTGAAAAAGATGTGGATATCAGCAGGTATTTCAAGTTAACAGCATTTCTTAAGAAAATGAATATTGGTTTTCAACCAAAAAAGCTAAAGTTTTTACCAATGAACAAATTAGTAAGTTCCTACTAGAAGCACCTGACGAAATTTACTTAATGATCAAAGTGGCAACAATATTCGGACTGGCGGGAGCATGCCGGAGAGAAGAGCTTTGCAATTTAACTACAAATGATGTTATTGATAAAGGCGATTTTGTAATGATTAACATATCTCAATCAAAAACCATACATCCCGATGTTTTACAATTTCAAAAGAGGTAAAAAATGGAAAATATTTGGCATTGTATAGAAAATATGCAAGTTTAAGAAAACCTAATACTAAGCATAATAGATTTTTTACTCAATATAAAAAGGGAGTTATCTCAGTCCAGTGTGTGGGCATAAATTCCTTTGGCAAGATGCCAGCAGATATCGCTGGGTACCTCGGTCTTCCAGACCCTCATTTATACACAGGCCATAGCTTCCGCCGATCATCTGCGACAATGTTGGCAGATTCCGGGGAAGGCATAACCAATATTAAAAGACTGGGCGGCTGGAAATCGACTTCAGTTGCCGAAGGTTATATCGAGGAGTCCGCAAAAGAACGAACCAGAATATCAAACAAAATCTTAAATCAGAAAGACCCAACAACATTTACGACATCAGCATCCGCCTCCCAATCTGAAATATATTCTATTCAAACCGAGATACAAAGAAATCCAGGTAATGCAGAGGTAGAAAGTGGCAATACTGGGTCTACGACCACCATACCCAAGGTTTTGTCATCTGCTATAAATTTACAAAATGCCAACAACTGCTCCTTTATAATTAATATAAATAGTGATAAGATTTAGATTTAGTTTTTTTTCTTAATATGTAATAAAAAATACAAAATACATATATTATAGACGAACTGTTTTATTTATTTTCCTAAGCTAGTAGAAAAAATGTTGTTCCTAACACTTGCGGAAAGTATTTTATCCTACGCTAGTAGAAAAATATTGTTCCTAACGTTTGCGGAAAGTATTTTTCCGCACTCGATTGCTATCCGAACTCCGCTTCGCGTCGTTCGGCTAACTGCAATCGCGTGCGGAAAAATGATACTTTCCGCACTGATAGGAAAATAACTATAGTGTTAAACTTGGCTACCTTTTCCACATTTATGTTTTTGATGGGATATAATTAATTTATTTAAATTATCTAAAAACAAATTTAAAGAAACAATGGCTTTATAAATAAACCTACAAATAAAATTAAATTTAATTTTATTATCATTTTAATAACTAGAATAATTATTCGTAAAGAAAACTTTTTCACTTAGAACTTTCAAAAGCTAAGCTTTGTATTTAAATATATTTTTTAACCAACTAATAATTTTTTGTTAAAAAATTTCATTATAAACGTTCTTGTTGGATAATTTAAAAGAACAATGCATTTATATTACAAACAATTTTTTTAAACAGCTACATACGTAAAGAATTTTTAATTATGCGTGGGTTAACTTTAGTATAGCAAAAATCAGCAAAAGGTAAGGTTAAAGTTTTATGTAAGTAAAAGTTTAATATTTAAAAAGAAAAGTTGTAACATTATCAAATGTTTTGGAAATTGACTTAGGTTTAGAGTTTAAAAATACCGTGAGGGTTTTAAGTCAGGACCCGCCTACTGACTTTTTAATTGTTTGGTATTATTACACGAAAATTTAAGAACTTTAGTAAGGCAACATAAATTAAGGGGTTATCCCATGTGTTGATTTTGAAAAATCGATTTTTCTTTTTCTTTATAAATCGATTTTTTAACATGTCTAAAATACAGCAGTAAAGTTATTTTTAAAAATTTGAATTCGTTTGAAAAATATAGCAGTTAGAAGAAGGAGTTGCTAAGAGGGCTGACTTGGCAGTCGAAGTCCAACCTTTTCTTCAAATATACGTTTATGCAAGTTTCTATAAGCCTAAAAAGGAGTTTATTAAAATTAATAATTAAATAATTAAAAGGAATCCTCTATGGACCAGGCATTACCGATTGAGGGTAAGTTAAGATTTTGATAGTTTCAAGCAGACTTGAACTTTCTACGCGTTTTTCTCAAAACTGTGTTTTTCAAAGTTTCCTCCACCATATCTCAAAAACGACTTGACCGAATAAGTCAAAATTTGTAGGGTACACTTAGCACATGTAAGCGCAATAAATTAACGATTATTATTTTTAAATTCCCAAAACATTGTTTTTTTTATACCAAAAAGAAAACAAGATAACGCCAAATCTGTCATTTTTTTCAAATGTCTACCAAAAGTTCAATTTTTGGTATAATTATTTAATTCTAGTTCATTCGGTGCATTTAGGCTTACAGATTAAAACGCTGCTATTTTTTTGTTCAGATAAGCCGGAATCGTGAAGGAAGTGCGAGCCCATTTTTTCGAGGCGGGGTCATTCAGAACGTTGTTCCACAAAATATTTTTAGCCCTAAATTTATATTTATACGGTCAAAACCTATAGGTGTGTTATTAAATAATACATACAACCTAAAGCTCTATCTATTTACTGGTTGTAGAAAAAATGTCTTAAAAATCTCTAAAGAACTGGTCGTCACATGGGATAACCCCTTTAAATTTAAGGAAAGAAATTACAGTTAAAAATGTAAAACTAAGAGTTAGGCGCTTTTTAAAAAGCAATGAGCACTTTTAAGACAGATTGAGACAAAAAGTTTTAGTGAACCGACAAGAAAATGAACCACAGATTGGCCGCCGAGGTATCCAAGATACTTTGGATATGATTTTTGTGACTAATTTTTGGGTAAAAATTGTTTTATTGACATTTTGCGAAATCTTAGCGGTTCTCGAATTATTTGGGTTTAAAGTTTAAAGCTTAAGAAAAAATGTGATTTGAATGAACACGTAATGGCAGTTCAATTATTAAAGACGCTCAATATGACCTCCGCCCTGTGCAATGCATAATTCAATCCTTTGTGGCAGCTCTCGTTACCAGTTGTATTTCCCCATATTGTCATTTATTAAAAAAAAACGGGTAGAACAGCAGGGGCAGGTACTTTTAAGTTTTTTTTTTAAGTTGCTTTCACTTCTCACTTCATTTATACATCTTCATTCATACTAACCAACCCATAAAAAAAATTGAAAAGCAAAAAAAAATATTCTGTATTTAGCAGACAACTAATTTTTATTATTAAGACTACTTAGAGATTTCTTAATACCACTTCTGGTTAGTGGTCGTCGGGGTTGGTAGATGGCTTTGTTATTCTCTTCTCTTTATCCAGATTTGTTGTTTTTAGAACGCTTTACTACATTTTGCAACAAGTTCCTAAGACTTAAACTGCACAAATTAACATGACATTTTATAAATTTATTTTCTGGTTACTGAGACCTCTAACACTATTAATTTTATTGTTTAATTTTTATTTTTTCTATAAAAACAAACCTATTTTGTTAAAAATTAAAAAAAGTACATGTCAACTTGACTTTGTAATTTTTCCTAGTATCGAATATACCGGTGCCGGATCAAGTTTTAAGCGACCGCTTCAGCGCTAAGTCGGACAGGCGCAAAATTGAAGGTAAAAAAGTAAAACTCAGATGTTTTTAAATTGTTAGGGAAAAGTTTAAACCAAATAATACAAGGAGAGGAACGTATAGTGAAGGAAAGAAGCGAAAATGTTAAGTGTTTAAGAAAGAGAAAGTTATTGGAAGCTTAGCGATTTTGCGACATTGTAAACAAAGGATTTTGGCCGTTAAAAAATAGGAACATTTACTTATATAGATCTCTTCAAGAATGTTCAATGTTTCGTCACATTATGTGACGTCATATCGAAATTAGGGCACGTCGTATATTGTGGCATACATATTTTTCACGTTAGAATATTTATTTAACTGCTTTACTTAAATCACTAAACTTTAAATTTATAGAAATTAAAATATTTTTAATTTACAATAATTACCGCAGTTACAGGTAATAGAGTTTACCTTCTTTTTCTTCATATCTATTTGAAAATATTTTACCATCTTCAAAATAAGAGCTTGTTTGGCTTCGGTATATCGTTGCGGTATATTTGTTTCAATTACGACGTATATTAAATAAACAGGCACTTCACAGTAATCGTATATTAAAATCACAAAAGAGCACTTAATATTCAAAATTATTTAAACAACTTACGCTGCACGAATAATTTGCTTTTACAATGTTGCAGGTTAAATTCAGGTTCACAGTACATCAAAATATGTAGCTTTGGATTGTCTGTTAGTTCGAACTAGATACTAAACACTTATAATTCTCCTATTTACTCAACTTTTACATAAAAATTAATGAAAATATTTGATATGTATAAAATATTAAAAAATAATTTCGACAGTTATTGGCATTTGATTGCCCAGTAACAATTTATTTCAAAAATTCGTCAATGACGTAATTTTTTGTCACTCTTAGTTTAGACGACATAAAGCGAGAACAAGTCATAAATACTTCTGTAAGACTTGCTTAAAATAACACATGCATTATTCGAGAACAATGTGCGATGTTACAGTGGGTAGCTAATATTAAAGCTTTAAGTGGTAAGTTTATATGAGCGATATTTCCCTTATGTGACATATTTCATGTTTGATGCATCATTAATGCGTTTTGTTTTTTTGTTTTGTTGTTGCATTTTTATTTTACTAAATATAAACCCATCAAAAATTGACGGGGTTTTAATCTAGTAGGTATATAGAAAAGCAACACCAAATATTAATACATTTTAATTTACATTCCCAAGGAAAAAAATAAACAATAAAAATGTTTGGGGTTAACAATAAATAATTTTTTATCATTGTTATTTAATATTTTAAATTAAGGTGATATATAAAAAAATTAAGTTGTTAAAGACGGTCCTGCACATAAATTTAAAATTGCGAGACCGTGCAGTCTTAATTGCTATTATTTATTGGACGTGGATAAGGGGAATATTTTGTTCACTTCAAGGTTGTACTTTTACTCTTTGTACTCTTTTTAAAATCCCTTTTATCAAGCCATAAATTTTGTAAATGTACACTTGCAACTTATTTACTTTACCATATAATTTCACGGATTGATTTTCTTTCTTTATATTTATTGATTTAGAGATTTTAAGAATAAAATAAAACCTTAAGAAATGGATAAAGTTAAAACAAACGACAATATGTTTGAAATTTGCAGCTTAAGTTTTTGACAAAAATATTAGGCAGATTTTTTTTTTTTAATTTATACGATTAAAGAGTAAAATCGCTGTAATGGCTAAAGGCTTGTATCATAAAAAAAGTAAGTAAAAAGCAAGAAGGCAAAAAAACTTTAATTTAAACATTTTTTTAAATTTTAAAACCTTAATCTGGCTTCACATACTAGGTGTCTGGAAATACGTGGGCAATCTTTTGGATTCATATAAAATACATTAAAATAATGGAAGTTTTTTAAACTTTTTTTTTTGGGCCCCTCTCTACTGAGATAAAGGACGCCGTTGAAAATCAGTTTTTTTTGAATAACTTTTTAAATGGTACATTGTATTATAAAACATTTTTTAAATAGGACAGATACTACGCTGGACTCCTTAAAATTATGCCCTTTTAGAACATGTGCATCCATTTGGGCGGCAGGGGCGGACTTACCCTAACACAATAGTTGCACCTTTTTTTAACTTTTTGACATTCCACGAAGGCATATGCCTAAATACCAGAGTAACGTGGCTGTCGGGTTTTTAGATGTTTAACCCATCGTTTCCCCTGTTCCGTCAACGTTGTCCAAGCACTGAAACATGCAGTTATGCATTTCACAGCACTTTTTAGACAACGCGGTAGTGCCACCTTTTATATTAGAGAAGTAGACTTTTTGAATTGCCAAAAACTTGTTTAGGTCAAAAACATTTTAATTTAATAACATTAAATAGGAGTATCTTTTTTCCTAATTCTCCATGATAAAGGCTGTGATGAAAATAAAATAACATCTGGACATTGGACCATTTTACAAACTAAATACATTAAAAAAAACAGTCCAGGCTTTTCTCCAAACAAAGTCAAAGTCTTTAGTAAATAAGATATTGCCAAATTTATAAAAGAAGCTCCAGATAATGTTTATTTATTAATTAAAATAGCTACGATCTTTGGACTGGCAGGAGCTTGCTGAAGAGCAAAACTTACAAATATAACCTTAGACGACATCGAGGATAGAGGAAACTACATCATAGTAAAAATAAATGATGCGAAAAATTACACCTCTAGAGCTTTTGTGATCTTAGAAAAAGTGAACAACGGCAGTTATTTTAAGCTTGTTCAAAAATATACATTAATGAGATCTACAAAATCCTTCATCGTTGTTTTTGTGTACAATTAAACATGAAAAACGCACTACTCAATGTACTAAAATGAATACATTTGGAAAAATGCCTTCTAAAATTGCGGCCTACCTTTACTTTCCTATCCTTAGTGCTATTAGTGGGGGTGCCCACAATGCTAAACGGGAATTTACTCGAGCGTCATAGAGATCTATTGGATTGCAAAGCTAAGATGATAAGAAGAAAAAAATGTTATATAATGTATACCTTTTTATCGGTGGGGAAAGCGGCTATAGACTTTTAAATATGTCACAAAAATACTATTATTATTTTGGCTTTTGGAAATCGTTCGGGTTGTATCGTATTTTATATTTTTAGTTATCACTAAATTATTTTCTTTAAAACTAAAAAAGTCACGTTAAAAAATGCTAATCTGACTTTTTTGTAGCTCTTTGTATCCTTTACGTCACTCTTAATTTGTTAGATTAGTGGAATATATACTGTTTAGCACGTAATTAACTCACCCTTTCTTAATCTGACGCGCTTGACAATTTCTGATGGATATATTTTTGATTTTTATTATTGGCCCTGTATATGGAGCTCATATTTGGTGGAGGTACTTAACCGGGTACAAGGTATCTTTGGTATATTAATCTGCCGCGCTGTAGTAAATTCCGAAATCCACCCTTGGGTATTTCTACCATATACAGTCCTAGTTTTAGGCGGTCTTCTGCAACACTTTTGGCTAATTTTGGAGAAGAAATTACAAATATTAGGAGACTGGGTCGGTTAAAATCTACCACTGTGGCGAAAAGATACGTAAAAGATTCCAAAATAAAAAAAGAATCTATGCAACAAAATTTTAACAATAAAGCCTCAAACAGAAGAGCAGAATGCAGGCCCATCAAACATTAACCAGATTACTTTTGCTCGACCATTCAGTAAAAACAGTAATCCTTTAGCTACACAGCAACTCCTGAATTCGGAAATTAGTCTACAAAAGCTACAAATTGTACTTTTACCATTCATATAAATAATAAATAAAATTTTGTTAAATTGTGATTTAAAATAAACTTGGAAGAATGTAAAAATATTTTTTTATACTTGTAGAAGAAATATTAATCCTAACTCTTGCAAAAAGTAACTTTTCCGCACTTAACTACTTTAGGCAGTTCGCGTACGGAAAAGTATAACTTTTCGCACTTGTTAGGATAATAGCTATTTAGATCGTGAATAAGAAAGTTGCGCTATATCGAAAAATCGGCTATTTTGATTTTGTATTAACGGAATATAATAACAAAATGGCGGGAATGTCCTAAAAAAGCTTTAAAAAATCTTGGGCCTTCCGAGAAAAACCACATATTATAGGGGTATCAAAAGTTTCACCAGATTTTGGAGTAACCAAAAATTGATTATTTTAAATTTTTAAACCCAAAAGACCTAAAAACCTTTTATAATTTGCTTTTAAAACACCTGCTTTCTGCAAATTTTTACACAAGTCTGTAGCTATAAACTAATGTCAGCTAGGCGTTTTCGTTACGGAGTTTAATAAAATTTTGTTTTATTATTGTTATCAATTACAAACTTTATTCTTAATAAATTTTCCCTATTAGCAGTTTGGCTTAAAAATTAAAAATAAAGGTAGTTTACCCTTGGAAAAACGTCATATTTTTTAAGTTTTTGCGAGCCCTGTTTATAAAATAAACAATGAATTCCTTTTCGTAAATTATATTTTTTTACAAGCAAAATTTCTATAAGAATTACTTTTTTTAATAAAATTTTTGGTCCATTTGTCCTCATGTAAACCCCATCCATCGACAGTCTGTATCCAAAAAGTTACTTTACTATACTTATTATTACTTTGACATTATAATAACTGGTTCTATACATAAAAATAAAACCAAAATATTTTGTAGGTATAGGAAGAATTAACATATTAACAAGTAATATTTATATCATTTTTAAATTATTCATTCTATTGGAAGTACAAGTATTTGTAAAGAAAAAAATGGTTTTAACTTAAACAGTTTGGGTGATACACTAATTATTAAGATCAAATGTGTTTAAAAGAATTAAACATAATTTTAAAAAGTTGTATTTGTTAAATTTTTGTAAATGTAAATAAAACTCTAAATTTTTATTTTTTCAATTAAAAAAAAATGTATTATTTATTCATTTTGCTGCAAATGCTAAAAATGCAAAACCATCAGATTTAAAATTTAAATTTTATATTTGTTATTTGGCACTAATGGACAGGCTTGGTAAATTTAATTTGGGTTTTATTTAAAATATCTAACATATTTTTTAAACTACAATATATTATAAACTAACAGAATAATATGAGGGTTATCATAGATCACCTTTAAAGCTAAATCAACAAGTTAGGCAACGATGACAGCAATTGGTAATGATGCATTGATAGACACTTGTAATGGATATAATTAAAAAAAAATGTATATATATATATATATATATATATATATATATATATATATATATATATATATATATAATTAAAACATGAGGATTAGCAAAATACCCACAATCTCCTACAAAATTCTCACACATCATTAAGCGATGATCGATCTTTAAAATACCCATATAAGTCAAATCATTTAAAGGTAGCATATCATAGATATATATATATATATATATATATATATATATATATATATATATATATATATATATATATATATGTAATACTGTTTTTTTTTTAATCATACGAAGTTTTCGTTAAAATACACTATTTAAAAAAAAATTGGGGGTAACTTTTTTGTTTAAATAAATTTTAATTTTTCATTTTTCTAGATCTAGAAATCAATCTAAAATTAATTTTTTACTTTAATTACTTTCAGGAAAATACAAAATCAATTTTATATTTTTAAACATTTTTAATAGATGGCTCTAATCTTAATTTTTGTTAGCTTTTCTTACCTTCGGTTAAAACCCAAAATTAGACCATATCACTTACATGATTATTTTTAAATGTAGAATTTTAAAGGGAATCTAACAATGTTAATTACAACAACACTTTACTTATTTTTAATTACGCAGTTTAAAAAGATAAAATTGATTTAGTATTTTTCTGGAAGTAAGTAGAGGAGTATAAGGTGTAATTTTAAAGTAATCACGGCACTCTAGATAAAAAATTATTATTTAATTTAAAAATTAAATTGGACCAAAATTTGTTTTTAAAATAATGTGTTTTGACATAAAATCGTCTTTAAAATTCAAAAAACTCTAGGTTGCTGCATTTAAAAATCAAAATTTGGTAGTCGTAAAAGCCTTTTACGTATACGATGAAAATGACTTTTTATTACTTAGTCTTACAACCATACAATTTTTTATCAGAATCAAAAAAGAAATAAAAAATGTCAACCCGAAAGTTGCTTCATGTAAGCATTTGTGTAAAAACATTTTTTATTTTTATTTTAAAATAACTTAAGTTTACTACTGTTATTTTTATGATATATTAGACTTATTACATTTTATTTAAAAAGCACTGCTTGCTTCCTAATCATTATTTAAAAAATAATGGTTTACAAATCTATTGTTTATAATTTATGCAGGATGTTTTAAACAAATGCAAAAAATTTAAGAGGTGATTGTCCACTGAAAAATTAGAAAAAACTTAAGATGAGCTTATGTCTTAAACGTCTTAGTTTTTGAACTACGTTATGTTAATTTTTTTTAAATATTGTTTTTCTATAATAACTTAAAAAACTTGGAGACACACCCTTTGCACCAAAAACATTTTTTGGCATACAAGAGGTAAAAATACCAGTGCCGTCCATGACGGGTTAGGGTAAATATTTCTTGAGAAAAAATGGTACTCCACCGCATTTTTTTAAGTCTCTGTTTAGTTTAAAACAAATTTGATCTTCTGACCTTTTTTGTTTGACGTAAGGTTTTCGTGTAAATAAATAAAAACCATTTTTGGGCATGGTCAAATTCCTATCTAACTAAAGAATAAATAACGAAAATTAAATTTTAATGCAGAATTTCATATTAGGAATACAAACTGATCTTACCAAAAAATATTTTTATTTATTTACGCGAAATTAAACAAAAAAAGTCAAAAGATCAAATTTGTTTTAAACTAAATAGGATTAAAAAAATATTTATTTTAGAAAAATGCAGTCGCCTACTACTTTTTTCTTAAAAATATTTATTTTAAACCCCTTATGGACGACACTGGTATAAATTATTCTTCTTCTTGTATACCAAAAGTTGTCTTCTGGTGCAAAGGATGCGTCTCGCAAATTTTTAAACATATCTGAATAGGTATAAAAGTTATTTTAAAAAACACAATATTTTTTAAAAAATTAAACACCTCGTAGTTCAAAAACTAAGACGTTTAGGACATATGTTCATACAAAGTTTTTTCCTATTTTTGGTGGACAATCACCTCTTAAAATTTTTTGTATTTGTTTAGATACACCCTGTATTTTTATTAATATATACGTGTATGATATACATGTTTTATTTATTACCAATATTTTATATAGTGTTATTTTGTTTCAGGTGCCGAAGAAAGTGTTAGTGCAAAAAATTTCGCGATTTTCTTCACGAATGGCCCACACCTGGTACGGGACCATATTTTGACACTTCAGTGGACTCGAATATTACAGGACTTGTTGGTAACACTGTGCTATTACATTGTCGGGTTAAAAATTTGGGAAACAGAACGGTAGGTTTATTTAAGTAATATGCAAATGTTTTTTTTTAAGTTTTTTTAGGGTAATTTAAAAACCTAATAAAAAATTTAACAGTTATATTCTATTAAATTAAAATAAGTTAAGATTTTAATAGGATAAGCAGTACGATTTTCTATAATTTATTAATAAATAGAGTTAAAATATGATTTTTACAAATTAAACCTTTGTTATTGTATTTACCTTACAAACTAAAACTACGAAAAAAGTGTCAAATAAAATGAATCACTACCCGCAAAAGTATAATAGATTTTCTCAGCCTGCTTAGCAAAAAAAAACTTATTTAAAGCAGAAATAATGGCGGTACTTGATTTTCTTTAAAAGTATTTTCTGGTCGCCATTTAAAAAAGAAACGTATGATAGAGAAAAGTGTCCAGATAAAAAAACCATTTTGTTTTTACACATAATTTGCAAAAAGCTTATAAATAAAAAATCTTTTGTAGTAATTAGTACCAACCATATATTTGTCCTTTATTTTGTAAAAATGTAATTAAAATTAAAAATTAAAAATAAGAGGTAGATATGGAATAGGAATCCCAAATATGGAATACTATAACAGTAGACTGGGCCAAAGAATCGACTTTTATTATTATTTTTTTTGAAAATATATCGAAAATATTGTTTAGGGTGACAAAATAAAATCGATTCAGCCCTAATAATAATATTAAGAGATTCTTCTCTTCAATAGTATATATATATATATATATATATATATATATATATATATATATATATATATATATATATATATATATATATATATATATATATATATATTAGTGTAGTAGTATTTTTTAAAACCTTAAATGGGTATAAGAAAGCGATATAAATAAAACGTTGCTACAGCGACGAAAGGGTTTGCTCTACTGGCATGTTACTACTTCTAACCGCAAATGGTCATTAAAAAAAAGGAGACAAACTCCTCTAATTGCGTGTGTAAGTTTCCGTTTAAGAAAAATGCGGGTATTGCATATTAGCGATACTATTTCATATTTGGTTACTTTTCTCTATATCATTAAAAAGAGAATTTTATAGAAAATGTAAGTTAAAAGAAAACAGTAGCCACTTAAAAAGGATCAATGTCTGGATTTGTGCAAAGCATCACAAGATGACAGTGAACTTGTAAAAGGACAAATAATTATTTCCCTCCTCTCACGAGATGGTCCTTGCGGTTGTACCCCTCTAGCTATTGTAAACCCTCAAGAAGATATTAGAGGACCTTCCGCTAACCAGACTGTTGAAAATTCCAATGTCGAAAATGGAAATACTAGCGATGATATTCCGTCAGGTTGGGAGGAACGGAAAGCATCGAATGGACGCCTTACTATGTAAATCACGTCACTAAGTCAACACAGTGGGTGAGACCACAAATAAGTGGAAAAATTAGGGCTGCTGGTATCAACAGAAATCGATCGGGAAATAATATTGACAGTGGTGATAATAGTAACATTCGGACCAGCAGGAAAATTATATTATTTCATCTTGATTTTTGTACTAATGATTGCTTTGTACGATTTGTCGTCAACTTTAAACTTCGGTTTGGCAACACATCTGTGGTTTAACTTTTATCATTTGGATGATGTTCTAATTCAACTACAGTCCTTCAGCTAAGGGGTCAAAGTGCAAATTTGGATATTTAAAATTAAAAAAAAAGTTTATGTGTACTTTTGGTTAAACCGTAAGTCACATTAATGTTGTAAGAATACAAAAAATGTTAATTTATGCTTTAAACACAATATAGTAATATTTTTATAAGTATCTTCTTAAAATTAAAAAAAAAAATTGGGGAGTAAATTAATTAAAAAAAATCCTTTAATTCTACAGGAATTTAAAAATGCTATGTTTTTATTTAAAAAATAATTAATAAATAAATGATATTTTTATTAAGAACCATACCCCATAAAGTTATTAAACAAAATTAATAAAGCTAATTACATTTTTTCAGTTAATTACAAATTTCTAAGCAAAAATTCCGTGGCGGAAAAAGAATTGACATGTTTAATTTAGCTGAAGGCTTGCCATTTACGAATTTCTTAAACTTAAATAAGGTAGATTTTCGCTACTGCAACTGACTTACGAAATAAGAAAACGTTTTATAGAGTTCTTTTCTTCGAGAAAACGAAAAAGTTGAAAAAACATTACGAAATCAATCACTTTGATACTTTGAGTTGCGTTCTCAGACAATTTCATTAAAAATAATTTTAAAACGAAATATTTTGAGCGAAGTTGCTAATAACCAATTAAGTGTATAATAAGTATGCTGTGAAAAATCATTAAAAAAATATATATTTTTGGTTAAATAAAAGTTATATTAAGTCACTTAATTAGATGCAATTATTTTTAAAATAAATACATAGGCGTAGCCGGGTACCATTAAAGGGCGGTAGTTGCCACCCCCCTCGTAGCCATGGGCCGAATTAATAATAAATCTTTGTAGCTGGGTCGATCAACTTTTTTTGTTCCTTTTTTTTAATTGTGATATTGTTATCAACCATTTTTTGGAAAATCAATATTTTATTGACTAGGACACTTCCTCTGGTCTTAGTCTTAGTCTGGGGGCCATGGCTGTTTCGTGGCCGATCAGTATCCACGAAGCTTCAGAGTGTATTTCTATGGACTTGGGCCCGCTGAATTCCAATTTCAAACTTACTTTTATGTCGGAAGTGACAGGAACTCGTTATAAACAATTTGATATGATTATAAGGTTCTGGCTCCAAAACTAAAAGAGATGGAAACTTTTGTTTTTAATAAAAATTTGTTCCTAAAAAAAATCTACAAAATAAAGTTTTATAGGCATCGATCTGATTGTTAGAACCAAAGATATGGCAAGATAAGTGCAAAAACATTGCAAAATTTGCAAAAATTACGGCACTCAGGCAAATTTATACTTATAACTCGGCTTGATTTTAGGTAAAGTAACTTATACACACATAACAACAAACGAGATTATTCCTAGAAGTTAGTAAAACAGACCTATTTACTGACCAAAGATACAGGGTGATAAAGTTTGAAAAAATATATTTTTAATTATTGTGTACCTTAAAAGTTAAGACATTAATGACATACGTTTATTTAAACTTTTTTTTAAATCACCCATGGATTTATTTTTTTAATTCAGATATTTCAAAAACAGCTGCGTAAATTAACTTTTACCAAAAATACCTATTTATGTAAAATATAATAAAGAATATACATTTTTGTCTACAAATTACATACAGGGCGGCACAAAAACTTATTTTGTTTTTAATTAGTGCAAGATAGCGCTGGTGGCGCCATCTAGGGTTTACAATAAAATTGATAGCAAATTTGAATTTCTTACCCTCCAAAAGTTTCTTAAGCGGAAATTTTGAAAATACGCTCATTACTAACACAATTATTTATAAAAATCAAAAACCAGAACAAATTTTCAACACCCTGTATCTTTAAAACCATCCACTTTTGGACTAAGATAAGTTGGGTTGAATCGTCATATTTTAGCTTCAGAAATGTGTGGTAGCATTTTTTTTGCACCTTTTAGAGAATAATTTTTTTATTGGAGAAACCCGTAAAGTGCAAAAAATATTTATTTAGTTTTTAAAACAAAATATGAGTATTAAAGTGTTAATACAAATAAAATCTTTCTTAATTTTAATAATAGAAAGTTTCTTGTCGTAAACCGAAAATTTAAGAAAGTGCAGTTGGTGGGTTTTTAAAATAAACAATTCATGTACTGTTGATGTGCAAATAACCCTATGCGGTTGACGCACTTTCTAATTAAAAAAAGCTTACTTTTGCGTCGAAAGTGACGAGGATTTGTTATCAACAATCTTATTTATTTTAAGGCTTTAGCTTCTAAACCAAAAAGAGATAAAAACAATATTTTAAAATAAAATTTCTTTTTTTTAAAAGTATATAAAGTTTGGTATACCTTAATCTGCTGGTTCAAACTGTAGATTTGGAAAAAAAGTGCTAAAACATTGCACTTAGGCAAATTTTTACCTATAACTCGGTTTGAAATTAAGTAAAATAACTTTATACTAGCTTAAATTAAAGGAACAATTGCCAGCTTCAAAACTAATCCTGATTTTTAATTAAAATATAATTATTAATACTAAATAGAAAAAATTGCTTTTTAATGTTTCAAAAATTATTAGAGCATTACTCTACAATTGTTTCGCCTTTCTAGGGCTTCATCAAGAGTACTTCGTATACTTAACTTATAAAAAGAGAAATATTTACAAACAGAACCATTTTAACACGTTTTTCCCAAAAAGGTCTATAAAATATTATTAGGGGTTTTATTATGAGGCACAGATGTGGTAATAAATTTATTTATAATTGGCATATCTGCGAAATTTATTTGATCATTGGTAGAAAGAGTTGTATTGTCTATAAGTGATTTTTTAATTTCTAGTTATGGTATTCCACCTTTCCGGAAGTTTTTTGAAGCCGGTATCAAAGAATTGTTTGGGCAACTCGGACAGCCATGTGCGCACGAACTCCTCTACCTCGTTGTCGGTGTTGAATCTTTGAACTCCGAGGGCTTCTTTCAGTGGTCCAAACATATGGTAGTCGCAGGGTGATAAATCTGGACTGTAGCGGGGGCTGTTTCCGTACCTTCCACTCCAATTCCGATATTGTATCAGGAATGAGACGCGTGGTATGAAGGCGCGCGTTATCCTGGAGAAGAATCGCACTTCGTCCTGGAATGCTCCTCCGTTTCAAGCAATAAGCGGGTTTCACGTGTGATTTTAGGAGGTTAGAGTAGTAAGCAGGATTGATGGTACGTTAAGTTCTCAGAAAATCGACGTGCAGCATTTGTTCTACGAAATGTGTACATGGTGTGATTCTGTATTGCGGTCGACAATTATGCGGCTCATTCTTGACGGTTTCGCGGCCATCCTTAAATGTTTTGGTCCATTTAAACACAATATGCCTACTCAGGCACTCACTACCAAACTGATTCTGTAGATGCACAAAGATTTGCTGTTTTTAACGTCTTCCCACACTAAAAACGAATGATAATACGTTGCGCAACGACGTTCGGCACTTTAACTCATGGTCGCGCGCGCGTGTGAAACATGTGATCCATACACTTAAGCCACGACTTTTGAAACATACAGGCGCGCCCTCTATAGCGTTTCTCTCGATTATATTTGAAGTAGCCTCGTACCTTGTATCTGCAGAAATATATGTTTTGACGGTTTGTATTTAAAGTTTATTTCTACCTTGTATAATAAACGAGAGAGGCGCCATCTAAATATACGGACCAACCTTGTACAAGTCAAAATTCATAAACTTCTTTAAATGTTTGTCCTATTAAATCCTTGTTATGATCAATAACTGCCCGAGACTGCTGTAACCCAAATCCCACGTCTTCGTTAAAATTTATTAATTTAATTTTGAGCTTTACAAAACTCGTATTTTATCTCTGCTTTTAAACACAATAATAAGCTGGCAAGGATTTTATAATAAAAGTATCTCTTTCGCCGTTGTGAAAATCTGGTACTCAATTATGACTTTTCACTTTGAAATATAAGAGTTCTTTGTTTCTGACATTGGATAATACATTTCTTAATAAGCAGACATTACGAGGGTATTTCCATATTAAGGGGTATATCCACTTAGAAGACCGAAAAAAAGCCTATATTTTTTGAAAAGTCCTTTTAATTTTTTTATTTGAAATTTCGTACATATATTATATACTTTGAACAATATCTTGACATACTTAATTTATTAAAATAAATATTTTAAAAGCCGATGTCCGGGTGCTCCTCTAAAAAAATACGTTTTTCGGTGACCACTATATCTCTGGACACGATTATCTGAAATTAAAAAACCAAACGCATCTAGTTTCAGAAATGTATAATCTATAACTTCCTCGAAGGAATAAGCAAAAACATTCACTCAGACACACACAAAAACGCTTTCTGAAACACAAACATCGATTTCGGGCCCCTAATTTAGGCCTCAAAGTATTTATTAAACAACAAATATTTATTGCAAAGGAAAAACCTTGATTACATGCTAAAAAATTTATCTAAAATACTTGTCTCGAAATGTGAGAGCGATCGGTACAGTATTTTGTGAGAAATCGTGGTCACCGTTTTCGAAATTACTGTTTAAAAAAAATCTTTTAAAGCTTTAACAAACCTATACACTTAGTAAAAAAAAATATATGAGCCTTTCTTTAAAACTATTTAACGGATTAATTTCAAATTTTCAGAGAATGTAGGTACTTACTACATGTAAATTTGAAATATGCTTACAAAAAAACAATTTTTTTTTAATGTCAAGTGGGTATATAACCTCACAAAGAAGTCGTTGTTGTTCTTATTGTACTAAACAAATTTCTGGTCCTAGCAAAGGATTATAACACACAGACCCACAAAAAAAAGTTCATACAAAGTGTAAGACAGAAATGGCCTTGGCGAGCGTGCATTCTGAAACCAACGCCGAATTTGTGTTCGGTAGATTTACGGCTTACTAAAATTTTCTTTTTGGGACTGGGAAAATGACCCCTTAGGGGCCGAAAAATCGTGTTTCAAACGTAGCAATCACAACAGCGATATTTTCATGTACATTTGTACAAACCAAAAAGTGTTTGGTCTGCTAAAATTTTAAGTTTGGGACCAGGAAAATGACCTTTAAGGGGCTGGAAAATCGTGTTTTGGACGTAGCAATTACAGCAGTAATATTTTAAATACCTTTTAAATTCTGGACCTTAAACTATGCGCGAAAAGTTGTTGGCCCCTTGAAATTCCCAGTTTGGGACAAGGAGAACGACTACTTAGAGGCACTTAAGTACAAACCTGCCCAGCAAAGTCTAAGTTAAAGTGCATTTAAAAGTACATACAAATCCCATTGCTGTCATTGCTACATCGTAAACACGATTTTTTGGCCCCTAAGGGGTCATACCCCCGATCTCAAACAGGAAAATTTAGTTAGCCGTAGGCCTGTCGAGCACAATTTCAGCTTTGACTTTAAAATACACCTTTGATTTTAAAAACCGTATTTTAGGGCCTAATAAGGCCATTTTCGGTCCGTGGGGCCAATTCCAGACGTGTATGGCCATTTCTGAGCTTGGTATTAGATTCAGCGCCAAAAAACACAGGTTTATTTTTAAGTTGATATTTTTCTTAACACTGTTCAGAATACAAGTTAGTAAAAACAATTTTTAAATAAAATTATATTGAAAAATGCTTCGTTTCCGAAATACAGTTAAAGTTTTAAGAAAAATGCCTTTTTATCATAACTCTCCTAACACTTAACTAACGATATTTATACACAATTTGGTGCATTTCTTTTACCATTACACTACATTTTGTACTGCACAAGTTAAAAAAAAATACAAGTAGCGTCCCAACTATATTTATATTAAATTAAAAATATATATATAGCACGCCACTGCTTTTTCGTCGAATCAAAAATATATTTTTTAAAAACTTCTTTACTTTGGGGTTAATTTATTCTTTAAATATTTTTTCGCAAGAGGGGCGGTTTTCGTTAAAAATAAATAAAAGCAATTTTGATACACGGCAAAATCGCTAAAATATGATATAGTGTTCTGTATGTAAAATTTGTATTTGTCTAAGTTTTAATAAAGTAGGGTTGAATACTTACATTATGTGTAATATAATTATAATATATTATTAAGTGTTTGACCTAATTTTAAAACATATTAGACAAAAACGAGTTTTACATACGAAACACCATATCGAGATTTTAGTGATTCTGCCTTGCATCAAAATGGCTTTATTTTTCTAACAAACACTGCGTTGTGCGAAAAAATAACAGAAAACCAAATTAACTCATGACATTCCTGAATCCGGAGTTGCATATTTTTAAAAACGTGGCGACAAGTTGCTCGTGGAATGGCTTTTGTTTTCCGCACAATGTTTTGTTTAAGGTGGTCTAATGTGGTTGGATTTTCTTTAAAGACCCTTGATTTTCTTTAACCCTAAACTGCCACAGTATCCATAATTTTTTAAAAGAAATGTTTTCTGGAAGACCCATATAACGAAATGGGGATATTCAGTGGCTCTGCCGGAACCGGGATCTCACTTCAAATGATTATTTTCTGTAAGGTTCCCTAAACTCAGGGATCTATAAAGATAATCCAACCATATTAGACCAGCAAAAAAATATTGTGCGGGAAAAAACGCCATTTCGCAAGCAACTTGTCGCCAAGTTTTTTAAGTAGTGCCACTCCGGATTCAAGAATCTGAGCAACGTAAGAGACGTTACTTGGACAACATAATTTTTTAATCATAGAAATATCCATTGTTTGTACTTAATTTGTATTTTGAGTACATAGGGCTCATTTAACATCACTAGGACAAATATACCATATGAAACTATCTTCTTGGGACCATGAGACCGGTGGACAAAAACTACATTTTTCTTTCACTACAGGAACCATTTGACTAACTAAATTTAGTACGGGCAAACGCCCCATTAGGGGTAGCCCGTACGGAGGCTTAACTAAAACTTTAACTTTATACTTGACTTCACTTTTACTACCTACTTCTTATCTAATATTTTTCTAATTTTTCTCTCCCAACTTCTCCTCTGTTTATAAACAAAGTTGAACTCGGTTTTTTGGTGACTTAGCACGTTTACGACCTTGCCCGTTCGACCTAGAAATTTATCTTACCGGTTCGAGGTCTAAGCTTTGACATTATTTTAAATTAATATATGTTTTACTTTAAGATGTGTTTTTCCATTATCAAAATAATTAAATAAATATTAAAATTAATAAAAGTTACATACTCCCTATAGAGGGTGTTCACAATATATATAGGTTTTAAAATGTTTGTTTTATTGGATATTAAAACTGCTTATACAGTTATGGCCCACTCTCTACGATACACAGCGAATACACAACAAACTTTGAATACAAAAGTTTTATAATTTTTTACGAAGAATCCAGTGGCTTACCTAAAATAATTATAAACGTTTTAATTTTAAGAAATAACTGAAACTAGCATTTTTTCAAAATTAAATGAGTACTTGGGATAATTGTTTAGTTGCTATTATAAATAATTATATTTTCTGTCTTTGGGACTGTTTTAGTTATACACTCTTTTTTCTTTAAAAAATAAATAAATATTGATTCCTTTAATAGCCAACTATCTTTTTATTTTTCTGTTAATTTTATTGTTTAGAACAATACAAAATATAAAGTATTGTATAGAAACATATTTTTTAATATTATACTGAGAAACGCCTATTTTAAACCTAAAAGCAGTTACGCAGACTTAAAAATATTTAGCTTTTTCATTTCACAACACAAAAGTTATAATTAAAAGTTGCAATCAACTGTTTTTAGAGGTATTAAGAATAACTTTAAGTATCCAATTAGAAAAACAACCTAGTTTTTAAATATATTTCTTGTTACTTTACTAATTAAAAGTTTTAATAAGATCATAAGGACTTATTTATTTAAAATAACAAAACTTAAGCCGGTGATTCTGTATGAAAAATAGGCAAAAGAAAAATTTAAAAAAGTTTTTTGTAGGGTTTTTTAAGAGCTATGAAGCATTTTAAGTAAAAATCCTTAAGATGTCGTAAATAAGGTTAGCTTAAAGGGCTCTAAAAAGGTAGTGCTCGTTTATAAATAAAGGTTTTGAATGACCACATCTCGCCAAATATTTACTGTACAGAAAACCTACCCAAAAAAAATAATCATTAAAAGAGATGCATCTCATCTACAGCATTTTTGGAGTTATTTAAAAAAAGAGGTGAAAATAGAAAATTGTAGAAAATCGTTTTTTACTTTAGGCTTCAATTTTCTTGAAATTAAGCATTAAAAATTAGTTAAACTTTTGAACGTATTATTAGTGCTTGTATAAAAGAAATGCTAAAAGGTAAAGGTCAATTTTAAATAGAGGGTAGTTAGGGGGTTGACTTAAATAATGTTTTCGTAGAAAAAATAGATAATTACTTAATTTTTATTTTAATTTACCAAATTTTATGCCTAAAACTTTAAAAATTAAATAGAAAGACCCAACTAATTGGTTCCAAAAAGATTTTATTAGTTTCTCCTTAAAATATGCAGCATTTTTTCGTTATTTGACTTTAAATTTATCAAATTTTACCTAATATAAAGAAAAATCTATGATTACATTAACACGCCGTATCGTGGTTCGTATTGGTTGTAGAAAAAATATAATTAAACAATTTATTTGTCTTTTTAAAATTTACAATTTTGCTTTCTCCGTTTTTTTTTAATAAAAGGCATAATTTTCGAGTTATTGGCGAAAAGTCCAATAAAACTGGTGATTTTTTGTCGAAAAATTTTAAATTTTCAATTGCGATTAAATTAAAAAGTATTATTCTTACGAAAAAGAATATAAAGAACGTTTTTTTGTTAAAATCAGTTTTTCAATCGATTTCTGTTGTTCTAACTACCCCCAGGGTTTTGGCGCCCTTTGGTTTAATTTACGTTAGAATTGCCAGGTGATATGCTTTATTTTCTTGTACTATATTAAACTTGGGCAAAGGTAAAGTCAATTGCGTTTTAATATTTAAGTAACTATTTACCTTGTATATTTACTAGTACTGTCAATAAAATAAATGCGTCAAAATCATTACTTGATATGACATTAGGGAATATTAGACTTTCATTATCTTTATTTTCATTTTTCACAAAACATTTTGGGTCGACCTATCTTTGTCCGTTTTTAAGTGTAAATGGTTGACACTTGAAAATGGACACAGATAGGACTATTGACGTTGTGTAAATCATTAAAAATAAAGGAACTGAAAGTCCAAAATTCATTAAGTATTACTACCAAACATTGTATTTTTTTATCTGCTACAAAGGCAAAGTTATTTCGTTTATAAATAGAGGAGAACACCCTGTATACCATCCAAATTGAATCATAAATCTTTTTTCTTTTATTTTTAGTTCATGTTATAAACAATGCAGTTTAAAATACATTGGGCTAAAACATGCACACGTTTGAAACGTTATTTTCGTTTAATTTATCAGGCAAAAGGGTTTCTGCGTTATCCCAAAAATTGTTTAAAAAAGAAAAATGCCACTTCGTTCAAAACGAACCAAAAACAATTTGCCGTTAAGGCAAAAACGCTTTAAAATATTTTTTTCCGACAAATTAAATGTGTCAAACTATTGTTAAAAGTATATATACAGGGCATTTTCTAACAACGGTACGAAACTTTAAGGTTTGATTTCCTATGTTATTTCATAAAAAAAGGTTCCTATAACCATATGTCAAGAGTTGCGTTTTTACTGAGATACAGGGCGTTAAAATTTAAGAAAAAATCAGGTTTCTTCTAATTATTTTTAATATGTTTAGATCAATTCAAATAAAATTTGGTACCTTTATTTAAAGTAATAAGGCGCTTATTTAGCTTTAACCAGATTGTTATTAATATGTCCAGTGGCGTCTCAGTGCGCACCGCAACTTATATTATTAAGAGAAAAAAGTACGCCACTGACATTTTTGACGTTTTTATAATTAAGCATTTATTAATACAACTTTATAATTTTGTGTATTTTTTTGTATCTGGCTTAGTTTTCGATAAAAAAAATAAGCTACTTTAAGTCATTCTTAAAAGTGGCCTGATCTTAGTAAATAGGAAATATGACAATTTTCGATAAAATACACGACTGCTTTTATATTTTAAGGCAAATACGGGTTTTATTTTAATTTTTGATTTTTATATCATATTGTTAGTGTTGTCAGATATCCGGTTTTCAAACAAACAGTCCGGTTTTCTTGATGTCTGTCCGGTCCGAAAAATCTTAGCAAACCGGACAACAGAATGTCCGGTGTTTTGTTGGACTTAAATTAAAAATTTCATATTTAATTTTTTTTAAGTGCAACACCACACGAACAATATTTTAAGTTTTTAAGTGTGAATATTCATCGCCAATCAAAGAGACCCACCATTGTAAACATGTAAAATAATTATAGTATACAAATGAAGACTTTTCAAAATACTTTTAAATTAAATTGAAATTGGAAAATATTTGAACAGACAAATTAAATCGTCTGTGTTTACAGAGTGTTACAGAATACCTTAAAAAACCCTTATCTATTTTAGATAAAAGTGTCAGATTTAGATTTAGATAACTGATTTACTTACATTTTCTTGTTGGAAATCTTCGTTTAGGTACCTCTGAAAACGCCACTGGGCTAAAGTAAACTTTTTATATATATAATTAGCTTTTTTACCGTTTACCTTAAAATATATATTTTTATTTCCGGTATTTGTCTGCTTTACATCTGGCAAATTCACATGTTGTCTATGGGTTCTTTTTAAAAGAAATTTAGGTGGCTTGTATATTTTTTCTCAAAAACCATGGTAAATACAAAAAGAAATACAATGAACTAAAAAGTTGTGTTATTAATTGATAATTTTAAAAAACATATAATAACGTCAAAAACTGTCAGTGGCGTACGTTTTTCTTAATATTATAAGTTACGGTGCCCATTGAGACGCCACTGGATAACAATCTACCTAGAGCTAAAGGGCTCCTTATTGACTTTAAATAAATGTACCAAATTTTATTTAAATCGGTGTAAACATAATCAAAACATTAAAAAATATTATTTTTTTCTTAAATTTTAACGCCCTCTATCCCAGTAAGGAAGCAACTCCGGACATATGTTTATAAAGACAACTTCTGTAGTTGTTTAATAGGTTTGTCTCCCCGTGGCGCAGTCAACAGAGCTTTGATCTTCAAAGGCAGAAGTCGCCGGTTCGATTCCCAGCGGAGGAGACATATTTAGATGGTAGTTATTTTAAAAAATAACGACCGTGGTGGTACTACCGCGTTGTCTTAAAGGTGCTGTGAAATGCATTACTGCATGTTTCAGTGCTTGGACAACGTTTATGGAACAGGGGAACGATGGGTTAAACATCCAATAACCCGACACCCACGGTACTCTGTTATTTACGCATATGCCTTCGTAGGATGTAAAAAGATATAAAATAATTTTAAATCCTATAGAGGTAAAATTTTTTAATTTTGCAGGCAATACGGGTTTCCTATATTGAAACATTCTTAAGCTAAATAGTAATACATTTTATGAGCCATGTGAGGAAAAGAAACAGTCTAACGTGAATACTCGCTTGTAAACATTTCTGATTGAATTAGTCACATACATCCTAAGTTGTTTCCTTACTGATCAATATCCCAATATCGTATTTGCTTAACCAGTAACCGGGAAAAAATTCTTACAATTTTTTTTCCTGGAAGAATGTAATTTCATAAAAGTTGTAATTTAGTAACTGTCGAAACAGAGATAAAATGTTAAGTTTCCAGTCACAGTTTTTTTATTTTACCACTCTTGTATTTCAAAATTTAACACATAGTTTATCGAAAAATTTAAAGTAGGTTTTCTTTTTAGCATTAAATGTAAGTTCATGATATTTTACTTGCTTGCATCCTATATATCCAATTCAAACCAATTATTAGACCGTTCAATTACTCTGGCGGAAACCTAGATCTCTAGAGAACGACAGTCCATTATTAGGAGAGAGTAACTAGTTTTACTTTACTAAAGTTAGCAGAGCACGAAGTAAAGACTTTTATTATTTTATGTGAACCTGCATTTTCACGTTATTAAATTATAAATAAATGCAAAGCAAGCTACCTATATGCAAAGCCATTTTTAGTCGACTTCATTCTTTATTATTTTAGCGTATATCTATTTAGATGCAGCTTTACCGCACGAACAACGTACGGCAGAGTGAAATAAATAGGTCTAATACATTTCTCTCTTGCAATCCTGACTTGGTTTTTATGGGACCATCAGCGAAGGTTCACATTATGATAAAAATTAAATTCAGTCCACAAACGCCGATAGTAATCGAGTAACATACCTACACAAAAAAAAAAAAAAAATGGGTACTTTTAAAAGAAATTTAGGTAGTTTTAATATTTTTTCTTAAAAACTAAGGTTAGATACAAAAAATACAATGGACTAAAAAGTTGTATTATATTATATTATATTATAATATAATTATATTATAATTTTAACATAATTATAATATAATTATAATATAATACAATACATTTACACTCCTAATCACGAAAAAAGATGATTGCGTCATACTAGAAATTATACTGAACTACTCAATGGACGTATGTCGCTAATAAGATCACAATGTCATGACCCTTACATGACAAAGTTAGGTTAGGTCACTAATCATTAAAGATAGAAAGACAACCCTTTTGTCTGTTCAAAGGTTGGTAAGTTTTTTCCAAAATTATACAAAATTAAGGAAGTTGTAGAAAATAATAAACTGTTATTACTTTTACAATAACAGACAACAATTTTTTAAGGTTTGTAGGATTTAATATGTATATAATAACGTGCAATTTTTGTAAAGCAACCACTAACGTGAGCCTCTCAAACGCTGCGCAATCCATCAATGATTTTCAGGATAAAAATGAAGTAACATTTTTTTATCTTTGGACAATCCACGAAGGCTGAAAGCCTAAATACTAACGTACCGTGGGTGTCTTAAGCAAGGTAAGAGGAAGTTTGTTAACACGGGACTTAAAAACTTGAAGATTTGGGGGGAAGGAAAGACCTCCACTGGCAGTAGGTTCCACTGTCTAGAAACTCTAGGGATAAAAGAACGAACGAAATGGGAAGTTCGGGGCCTGTCCAATTGGACCGTATAGGGATGCATACGTGCGGCACCATGAGTTTCTCTATTGGGAGCTGCAAGAGGAGGGACTATACTGGATAATTCGTCGAAGCAGAAGCCGTAAAAGTATCTATAGAAGAGCGATAGATCTCCCACAGCTCGACGATGGGCAAGAGAAGGAAGTCTTTGAGTAAGTAAAGGATTATTAATAAGACGAACAGCTCTTCCTTGAATGGCATCAAGAATGCTGAGGGTTGAAGGGGATGCCATTCCCCAGACATGAAAACAATATTCCAGAGAAGGTCGAATTTGGGACACATACAAAGTGTATAAATAGGCAGGAGAAAAATACTTTTTGGCTCGGAAAAGAAATCGAAGCTTTTTAAAGCCGCGGTGGCTATAGATACAATGTGTTTATACCAGTTAAGGTTATTCTCAAATGTGACGCCCACAAGGTTAAATGTGTCCCCGCTCTGCAAAACCTGGCCACTCATAAGCAAAGGGTGAGTAGTTAATGATTTTTTCGCGACAAGAAACATGATTGTGTTTTGAATGCATTAAATTGAACCAGATTTTTGGCGCCCCAATCCAATATCAAATTGAGATCCTGTGAAAGAGATATCTGCATCGCCCTAAGTTTGCTTTCCAAGTCGGGTTGAGAGATTGGTTTGAGGACCTTATGTAGTGTACTAGAATGAAGTACTTTAACTGTTATATTAACAATTAAAAACCAGCATTTTATTAACGGTCGTGAAAAAAAGTTCTTTACAACACCACTGAGTTTAACAAAATGTAATCGGTGTGACGACTAGATTTTTATCCCGGGGTGAAGTACGTTAAAAATTAATGTGTCGATAAAAGGTCGCTTGTTGTTTGCGTATCTGGGCATTCTTTAGGGGTAACTAAATGAACGAAAAATAACGCCAAAGCAAATTTAAAGAGAAAGCACGTTGTGCATCGTTAATTTCAATTTTATGACAGGTCTTTTTAACATTATTATACCGTCGGGAATTTAAATACTTTTTTCCACGATGGTCAAAAAGAATGCAGTTTTTTTAATCGTTAACATGAAGATAAAGTACTCCATTCTAGTACACTGCATAAGGCGTTAAAAAAGAACCTTTTTAACACTTCAAACCTTTTTTCACAGCTAAATTATTGTTTTGTTTTAATGCCTACTACAATAAACCTTAATATTGTGAACACCTAGTATAAAAAAGTATACATTTTGGGAATTTTAAAAATATACATTTTTGGGAAATTTAAATTTTAATTGGGTTACTTAACATTGGGAAATTTGGTACATAAAACAATACGTGAGGTGTCAAGGTTTAAAAAGTATAAATCAAACAATTTTCTAGGTAACTCTTATAATAATAAAACAAAAACATTAAACAAGCTGAGTAGCGTAGAAATGCAAAACAAACACTGGTAAATTTGATATTTAAAGAAGAGAGGAAGAAATTAAAAGGAATTGTCTATCAGAGAAGAAGTAGTTAGTAAAGTCAAGCATAAAGTTAAAGTTAAAGTTACGCCTCCGTACGGGCTACTCCGAGTGGGAGGTATGCCCGTACTAAATCTAAAAAGTCAAATAAGTTAAGTTGGTTTTTTTAAAAATGCAAAGTTAGTTGTGATGGTCCACCGGTCTCATGGTCCCAAGAAGATAGTTCCATATGGTACATTGCCCTAGTAACGTAATAGTAGCCCTTATATGTATTTCAAAATATAACGTCACAATATCAATTTGGTCAATGTAACAGTAAACGCGACACCAACTGAACCAAACGGTCAAGTTACCTTTGATTTCGTCATTATTTCTTTTAGTTTATGTGTCACTAGTTTTAAAATTTGACAGTGTGCGAATAAATTTAATAGAAATTATTTAAAATTAATAGTAATAATGAATTTAAATTAGTAAGAAATTAAAAATAAATTAATACTGTTTAAGAGGATTTTTGTCTTTTTAAAAATAAGGAGGCTATGATTTTTTTATTGCAATGTGGCTGGGCTGCAAAAATTAAAATTAATAAGTTTAAGTAAATAAAATGTGTATAAACTGGTAACTTGGGAAATTTACATACGGTCCTTGAAAAAATATAGTATATAACACATGCATAAAGTGTCTTTTTTACTTATGGGATTGCTGCACTCGCCTAACTGCTCGTGCTGTCAAACTTCCTATTCGTAACAAAAAGTATGACTTTATGCACTTGCACTTACATTTAATCTTACATTTCGATATAAATTAGATTGCAGGGTGTTTTATTAAAAAAAAACAAAAGTTTAATATCGTTGTTTGAAAGAAACCTGTATAATTCTTCATGATTTTAAATTTTGGTTTTAAAGTACCTGCATATTTCTGGTATATTTCTGTAAAAATAATTTAAAAATATAATGCACTTTTTATACTAGAGGCCGAGGCGTTTGTAATGCGCCACCCTGTATAAGTAGATACTAAAATAGCTACAGCTTTAACAACTGTAGCTGTATAATACCTTCAATTTGACGCTTTTTACGACCCCTTGGGGCCGGAAATTCATATTTTAGGCGTACCTAGTAATCAAAACAGTAGGATTTTTATGTACTTTTAAATTTTGTAGCTTAGATATTGCTTTTCAGGTTTATGTCCAAGTTCCCCTAAGGGCTTGTTTTCCCGATCTTAAATTGGTAATTTTAACGGGACAAAAACTTTTGGGCTTATTTTACCGTCCAGCATTTAAAACTGCATAAAAATTCCACTGTTGGGATTGCTACGTCTAAAACATGATTTTTTGACCCCTAAAGGTAGTCTTCCCGGTCCAAAACTGGAAATTTCAGAATTAAAATGTATATAAAAGTCAGGGCCGGCCGGAGGGGTGTTTACAGAGGCGGCAAAATGATCGTAGAGAAGGGGCAAAATGTAAACTTAGTTTTTAAAAAAGAAAGTGGTAGAATTTAAAAGAGAAAAGTGGAGACTTTGTTTTTGATTTTTAAAAATATGTGTAAAGGTGGAAAGAAGATCAATGGGGTGAATAAAATCTTTTAGAAAAAAATGCAACAAATAGGGATGAGAACCTTAATTTTTGCCCTTCAAAAATTTAAAATCATAAATTTTAGTTCCTTGCAGGGGCGGTTAAATTGTAGCCGCCTCGGGCGGCATTTTTCCTTGAGCCTCGGCCCTGATGAAAGTATTACTGTTGTGATTGCTACATCTGAAACACGATTTTGAGACCCCTAAGTGTCATTTTTTCGATCCTGAACAGGAAATTTTGGTTAGCACAAATATGGCTTTGGCTTCAGAATACACCCTCGACCCCGCCTTATCCCGGGAACCGTATTTTAGGGCCTATAGAGGCCATTTTACCCTGAGCCTAATTTCAGATGTGTAGGACTATTTCTGAGCACCGGATCGGATTCAGTGTCAAAAAATATATATATAGAAATAGATATATCTGACTCTTGTGTATAAACTTATTTTTTTGTGGGGCTGTGTTATGTCTTCTTTATTTTGTTTATCTTCAGAATGTAAAATTTTTATTTTGGCTTAGTAGCGGCAGTTTAGAAAAAGAATTAGAAACAGAAGATTAAAAAAACAAATTTTATGTATTTTTAATAGGCTATAAAAAAATACCATTCCAAATGAGTCTAAAATTATAAGTTTTTAAAATAGGACCATTCAAGTCCAAAAAAGTGTAGGTATATGATTTTTATTATATTTATAGCACTAAGCATATTATTAGCTCCCTAAGTCTGTGATAGTCTAAGATCCGAATAGAAAGCGACCTGCAACCATCTATCTGTTTACCGGATAGAATTTATTTTATATGAAATGTCCTATATAGACAAAGGTATTTAAATTTAAAACAAAAACCTCAAAATTTTTAACATACCCTATCTAATGATGAGCCCTATTTTTTAAAATACATTTTGGGGTTAATTTATAAGATATTTATGTTTAAATAATACAAGATGTACCAAAAAATTATATTTATTTATCAAAATCCTTAGACTTATACAATTTAACATGGTTTTTTTATCAAATTGGGGAGCAAAAAATTTGGTGATTCATTAGTGCTTTCCTGAAGAGTAAAAAAATAATAAAAAATTTAATTATTATTGGTGTCAGAAATTTTAAAGTTATTTTATAAACCCAAATATAGCCTTAACCAGAATTCTTTAGACATCCCTGCAGCAGTACCTTTGTTTAAATACGATGCGGAACCAAGGCTTTTCGTGGCTTCCGAACCACAACGTAAGAGGGTGGGCAGGCAGAATACTACACAGTGGTTTGCCATTGCCGAACCCGGGTCTCTGCGGTGAGAGGCCAACAGAGAGTAGAAAAGGAAAGAGAATTAATCTCTAATCAGAAAAGTGGCATAACTTGAACAACGTTTTACGGGTCTATAAGTCATGCGCACAAAGAACATTGTCAATATTCGTACAATGCGCATGACAGAAAATCCCGCTGTGTTCAGTTAACAGCCGAGCTAGGTAAAGTTAGTAAAATATTGACTTGATAATATTAAACCACACAAAAAATATTAAATTGGAAGTGAGTAATAGCTATTTTATTACAAAATATTTTAATATAAACCTAAACTTTCTAGCAGGATCATGCTTTTACCCAAAAATAAAATTAAAATTAACATGGCTTATTAATGGCTTAACATATCACTAGCTGCAGGTGTGTGCCATTTTTTAATAGGTTGGCGTATGACAACTGTTTCTCTTTCCTCTTCTATTCTTATTGTGAGAGGTTGGTACGCTAGCCAATTCATCACGGTCGCCACTAGACCTTAAATCTTGAATAGGGCCGAGATATTCCATGCACTAAAGCCGCTTGGCTTATTGTGCGCCCTGTCTTTTACGTCTGTTGATGTCAGCCAAACAGGACCTATAGATAGCTTAAAGTGGGTTCCGAATCACACAGTCCTATGCGCGACAACTTAAGACCGCGTCTTCACCCAGGGGGACTAACGAACCTACCAACTGAGTGGGGTCAAAGAGAATAGACAAGGATAGAGGATCAATTGCCGTTTCGAAAAGTGGCACAATTTGAAGAAAGGGTCTGTGGGATGGCAGGGCATGCGCATACGCACTCGCAATGTCTAAATCGGCGGTATATTCAAAAACATTGATTTATTGAGTAAATATACATAAAACATTAATAAAAAGTGTAAAATGTGGTTTATACTGAAATTTATTAATATTTTAATGACTAAATATTGGTAATTTAGTGCTAATGGTGTATTAAAATCTATTTGGTAGAAGACTATTTTTTTCTTAGATTGGAATAGGTTAATGTGGAAAAATGTATAGGTATAAATTTTAGGGAAATGAGAACTGAAATAAAAATCTAAATAGAATTATTTCTTGAAAACTAAACTTTTATTGCAAGATTACTTATTTATTATTTATTAAAAAATGGTACTTAATGTAAAACAAGTGTATAATTTTAAGAAATATATGAAAATAGCATGCTCAAACTTACCAACCAAATAAATTTTAGATTTATGTTGATCCTATTTAGTTGAAAGGTATTATAGTCTAAAAGTTAATATTACCTACTTATACTAAGAAAAGCGTAGTAGGATTTCAGTTTCCATAGGCCACTGTGCTTGGTCCATTTTATTCGATATCTACATACTTGTTTTTTTAGGTATAAGGAAGCAGATAAGATTGTAGGTTTTAATTAACAATGAAAATTTAAGTTTCCACATTACTGGATACTTATTTTGAAATAAAATACTTTTGTAAAAGAAGCTCAAAAATGCTCTATATTGCAGAAAAAAATCCTAATCTTAAACATTTTTTTTCCACAAATTTTCAATACTGACAAAAATAAGTGTACTTTTCTTTTAACATAAATTAATATTTTTAGGATATTTCATATACCTACCACTGAAAACAATTAATATCGAATGGTTAAATTTTTTCGTAAAATTAATAAAAAGTTTGCCTTATGGTACGAATTTAAGTAGACACACTCTATATCTTGGTTTGTACCTCAACTGGGTCAGTTATTAAGTTCTTTAAGTGTTTAGGCTTTAGGCCTTTTTATTTTTTCGCTTTAGTATAATTTTTATCACTATTAATACTTTTTAAACTGATCATTTGTCTGAGTTTTACAGTTCAAGCAAATTTTTTAAATAGAGAGTAACGCACACAGAAATCCTCTATTGGTTCATTGTGCTTTTACCTCCAGCAAGATATTTACTAAATATATTTTACGGATGTATATAAAATATTAATGTATATAATGTTTTGTTACATAAATAAATCCTAGATAAAGTGTTAATTTTTTTTATTCAAAAAAACAACGTAAATAATTTTAAAAATAATTTATTAAAAAAACCCATAAATTTCCACAAATTTTGTTTCAATAATTTATATCTATAACACAGGTCACACGTAAAATTAAACCGAAAAAAAACACAAAACAAATATACAGCCACAACAATCACAAAACATCAGCCATATTGAACAGGTGAAAGTCAAGAGTTTTGACATTTATAACAGCCAATAGCAAGCCGGAAAAACAACCTCCCATGCGCATGACGAGTAAACCCGCTGTGTTAAGTTAACCATCAAACCGGTGAAAGTTCGCAAGATATTTGGCTGATAGTACTGATTCAGACACAAAAATGTTACGTAAAAAGTGCGTACTGAAACAAAAAATCTAAATAAATCCATACTTTTAACCAAGCAAGTCCTTTTTACCAACGTTTACCAACGCAAGAATAAAATAAAACTTTGACCAGCTCTTTTGGTCGCTGAACACAATCACCAGTCGCAGGTGTGTGCCATTTCTTAATTGGTGGGGGTAAATCAACTGTTCCTCTCCCCTTGTCCATGCTCTTTGAGTGGGGTCCGCATGTCTACGGTTGCGCAGGACACGGCAAAGTGTCGATATATTTTGCACTTTGTGCCATCTGTTGTTGAGCTAACCACTAAATTTCTGACCAACCGTAAACAAGCATTTAGCCTCAGCAGGAGTTGAATCCACCTCACGTCCGTTGTGCGCCCAACGACCCAGCGCTTTACACACCAGACCATCACCGGACTACTTTCGCCACTAACTTTCTAAATTAACCCACAATAAAATTAAAGACTAATGCTAAACTACGAAGACAACTCTAGAGAGAATCATTAAAACAGAACAGTCATGAAATGCAAATTAATAATGTTCTCTGTGTTTCCACTTTATACGAGGACTGGACCAATTACTAGTTTATTCGATTGCTTTGGTGGAAGCTTAAAGCTCCAGGGATCGAACGACCTTTATCGATAAAAGTTTAATTTGCAATTATTTACTTTGTATAGAAAGTGGTAAATCAAAAAAAATATATATAATTTTTTTAATTAGAGGGCTTATCATAAACCAGGGTCAATAATTTTTAAAACGAAAACAAATTATAAACTGCTGAACATTTGAACGTAATACATTAAATTTAAGGTAAAACTTTAAACTTTATTTTCTTAAAAACTACAAAAAATATTTTAGTGCGGTTTTTCGCAAATTTTGACGCTTTTATGACTTCCTTCACTTCACAGTGGTAAATATTACGTTGTTTTTTTGGAAATTTTGTTGTTCTGCAACTTTTTAATAAAATACTTTTTGAAACTTTAATATTTTATAATAATCGGATAATTATTTCTGACAAACAATTTTGACAGATTTTTAATATTTTTCCTAATCACCCTGTATAACACCAAAACACTTTAAGCCCTAAAAACTCCTACTTTTTGATGTTTTAAGCAAGCACCTTTTAAATTAAAAAATATATGTATATACAGGGTGGACAAAAAAATAGATCTATGTGTAACGTTAATTTTTCCATAATTCTTGTTTTATCCTATGCCATAAACTACAGAATTAACTTTTATAAATTCTGAAAGTAAAATGGTAAACCTGGCAACATGGCAAGAAGTATCAGAAACAAATTGGGTATTCCCCAAAACCCCAAGTAGTAAATATTGTAAGTTTTAATGAAGTTCTTCCCGAAGTGGCGGCTAGAGGTGTCGTACGAACGTTTTTTACCTTCGGGGATCAAGGCAAGATTCACGCTAAATTGACGGCATCTTTCTTCGGGATCTAAGCGCTGTGAGCGAAGATTCCTATAAGCTGATGGTATCCTGTTTGGTGGTGAACACGAGGTATTTCTCAAATGGCGGGAAATAGATGGGCGTGCCATGGGAACTGTCAGTAGTGAAAGTGAAGGTTATACGTAACACCAGTAGCAGATCTTGGTTTGACAGCCGACAATTTATGCATTGCATCAATTGTTGAATTATTTGTTTTCTTTTGGAATTTCTGGGAGCTACGAGGCTCGATTATCCAGATGCCCTGGAAAGCATAGTCTGGAAGGGGAGAGTGGTGGATTGGACCTGAAGGGACCAAAACCAAGAAAAAATAGAGAGAAAGAAAGAGAAGTTTTAATAAAACTGGTTCTAAAAGATGAGACTGTTTTCAGACAATACGGCAATCTTTTATATCATATTTAAGCAATAAACAGCCATACAATTTAAAAAGCATTATAACGCAAAAGAAGCAACGCAAATAAAAACAATTTAAATCGTTTTGGTATTTTGATTTCTTGATTCCAAAAATACTTTAGAAATTTATAAAAGGTAATTCTGTGATTTATGGCATAACAGAAAAAAGAATTCTAAAAAAATTCAAAAAAATTTGATACATTTACTTTTACACATAATATGTAGGTCTCCTTTTTATCCACCCTGTAAAAAAGTTTAAACATTAACAAGGTATTGCTTTTGCCTAAAACGTCAAACATTAAAAGTTTATAAGACTAAAAGTCAGCGTTATACAGGGTGATAACGCTAAAATGTCACTTTTTAGTAAAAACATTATATTTTCAGATTTACAAAGATTATCAAAAATTTGCCAGAATTGTTTGTCACAAATAATTATCTGATTAATATAAAATTTAAAAAATATATATTTTTTTAATTTAAAAAGTTGCAGAACAACAACATATTAAAAAATATATAGATAAGTTTAATACCAAGGCGACAATGAAGGTAATCATAAAGACTAAAAATTGCGTTTAAATTTGGCAGAAACCGCACTAAAATATTTTTGTAGTTTTTGAGAAACTTAGGTTTTAAATTTTCCCTTAAATTTAAATTACTCCGTTCAAATGTCCAGCAGTTAAGTAAAGTAAAGCCCATTGTAAAAGATAGATAATGTAACAAAAATTGATGAAAAATGTGAAAAACGGTTTTTCTCGATGTTTGGCCAAACTACAAGTCTAACAGAAAAAAGTTAAATGGTAAAGTTCTAGGAAATAAAAAAATCCACAACTTTTGTACTTACACTTTCTTAACATAATCTTAAAATCTGTGTGAAATTTTCCACACACCTAGTTTTAGGTTTTTTATTTTTATCTTTTTGTTGAAATCTCTACTTTCTGATAGTATCAAAAAATATACATTTTACAGGAAATTGACAAAAACAAATTTTTTTATTTTTAAAACCTCACTCCCTTTCATTTTCCGACTTAGGATCGCCTATCATTTATTTTTCCTTTTATTTTTGTTATTTGCTTTACATTTTTTATTGAGTCTTATTCTTCTATGATTTTGTTTCGGTTTCAAAAATTATCAATCCTGTTTAATAATTAAAAACCAATCCAAGTTTTATTTGCATTTTCCGAAAACATTTACCATTATTTATAAATTTTTTACACCATTTGAAAGTATTGACGATTTTGAAAGTAGTACGTGAGCCAGCGACAGATTTTCGTAACCAATTTCCTCTCAGTTCATAACTTGTAAAAGGCTTTAAGAGGGTTGTACATAAATTTTTGTTAGCGTCAGCTGCAGCGACGATGGTGGAATTATACAAGGTGCTTCAAAAAAGTCATGTTTAAATTGTGTTTTTTTAATGGAACACCCTTTATATTAGTTTAGTTTAAAACTGTATGATAAAAATAAATTAAATTTTACCAGCTACACCTTTACCAAAAATATAAGGTTTTTAGGATATTTAGGATTTTTGAAAAATTCTTGACAAATATAATAATTTTAATATGTCTTACTTTACTCACGCTCGACTTTGTATTTTATACTTGATTAAATTAAATATTAGTTTTTGAACATCATGTATAATTTCTAGTAAAAAAATCAATGTAGATAATTCTACACTTAGTAATCTAGCAATATAACATTATATGTAAGGTCAAGCTTAAGTAAAGTGGGATATATTAAAATTTAATTTTTGTCCATTTTTTTAAAATGCTAAATATATCTTAAAAACCTTACATTTTTAGTATAGGTATCGCTGATAAAATTAACTTTATTTTTATTACTACAATATAAAAATAAACTAATATACAGGGTGTTTTATTTAAAAGAACACAAGTTAAATATGGATCTTTTTGGGAGCACCCTGTACAATGCCACCATCGGGGACGCAGCTGACCCCTCACAACGATTCATGTACAACCCTCTAAAAGCATTTATTCTTAGCCTGTTGGGCAATGTTTAGAAGATGATTTTTATAAATTTAAAATTAAATTGAACCCAGTACTAATCCTTGTGGTACTCCAATATTTAATACACTCTCTGCCTTTGACACCTCGTCAACCTGCACCCTATCCTTCAAATAGGATTTTATAAGTTCTACCCTCTCCAAACAAAACTAATACTTTTCTAGTTTCTGCAAGATAATTCCATGGTTGACAAAATCAAAGCCTTGCTCAGGTCTCAGAAAAGGACCAAGTGAAATTGTAGCTTATGAAAAAACTTAATAATAAAAAATGAAATAGGATTCAAAATGCCCAAACCAAACTGTTATTAAAAAACATGTTGCTTTAACCTTTAAGTGCAGAAAAAACACTTTGCGCGAAAATTAAAAACAATATTTTTTCTATGAATGTCATAAAAAGCAATCTACATTAGTGTCTTATTATAATTTAAACAAAAGAAGTTAAACAAAGCTAATTTTGTAATTAAAATAGTATATTAGAAATTTTAAAAAATATAATAAAAAAATTTCACATTCACTTTTATCAAAATACATTCTTCAAATTAGGCATATGTGGTTGAAATTAGATTTTAGGCACTTTTTATTTTTATAGTTTTTTTTATTGTATTGGGACCTACCCCACTTTCCATGTTCCATTTTAGTTTTTTTTTAAATCTCAAGCCATTACCTTTGTTTACACGACATATTTCAAAATGTGTTTTTAGGTTATTGGATGTGCAGAGGCGATCACCAGAAAAAAAAATCGTAAGTCTCCGTAAGAAAATAATTTCCCATATGTTGCGAACTTTTGCTGGTTACAGAATATCTATATTTAATTTTAAGAAAGTTCTTATTTCTTTTATTACTGCTTTTAGGTAGTTTAATATATTTTGTAGCGTGCTTTACTTCATTTTGTGATATGAATAAAACATTTTTACCTATTGGCCTTTGTATTCTCTGTACAAAAGAAAATAAAACGTTTTTAAAAATTCCAATTTAATTAAAATTTAAAAAAAATGTTTCTTATTCTACTACATTTAATTGAGCAAGAATACACTAGAGTGTCAAATTAAGTTTAGGTTTAAATAGTTAAAATGTTTTAATATTGAATATTTTTAATTGCGTGTTTGTAAAGTGTAATGGGCCAAAAAATCGACTTTTTTAATATATCAAAAATATTGTATAGGGTTAACATTTATATTTAGAGGTCTATCTCCTGTAATTTTTTATATGAACTTCTATTATTGTGTCACGGCTGCCTAACAATAAAGGTAAAAAATATATATGCACCTATGTCTTTTAAAAATTAAATTGCCTACAAAAACGTCTGAAAATTTTGCCAGACGAACCATTTTCAAATGATTTAACCTAAAACAATAAAATATTTTTAGGTTTACCTTATTTATTATTAACTAACAAAGAAATAAATATATAGAGAAAAGGAACATGGATTCTTAAAGGAAATTTATTGCCTAACAAAAAAGATTTTTAAAGTTTTTACATAAAATCATTCTTCCACAAGTTATTTACAATTTAAATAAAAATAAAGATGTTTTCCTTATTGATAAACCAATTCTTTTGTATTAGAATAAGTAAATTTACGTTTGTATATAACAAATAGCTATTTACCGAGAATATGTTTGAATATATTATGATATTTGTATATTTTAACCAAAAAGAATAATTAAAAAATGATTTTTGATAATGTAATTTATCAATTTGTCCTACTTAGTAAAAAAAAATTGTTTCACTAATGAGGAAAACAATAATTAATTTTTTCTTTATCTTAAATTGTAAATAACTTTTAAAGAAATAATTTAATGTAAAAATGTTAAAAAACCTTTTTTTGTAAAGCAATAAATTCCCTTTAAAAATATATGATGCTGTATAAAATTTTTTTATGGTCTTGTTAGTAAAAAAACTCCAAACAAAAAAGGTAAATCTAAAAATATATCAATATTTTAAACTTGATTATTCAATTCGTCTGGCAAAAATTTTTGTAAGACTTTTTGGAGGAAATTAAATTTTCTGAATGTATATATGCAGATTTTTTACCTTGGTAGTTAGGCAACTTTAACGCAAAAATAAAATTACAAATAAAAAATTCAAATGAAATATTAATAGTAAGGGCTTAAACCTTGACGATATATATTTTTTGTCACCCTTAACAATATTGTCGACATATTTTAACAAAAAAATCGAGATTTTTTTGGCCCAGTTTAGTGAACCCTTACCAACAAACATTGCTTGTCTAAATTCAGGACCCCTTCCTAACTTTTGAATTGCTTGGTGTTTATTCCAAAGAGAACGGACACGGGAGAGAAACAGTTGATTTGCCCCACCAATTAAAAATGGCACACATCTGCGACTTGTGATTGTGTTCAGCGACCGAAAGAGCTCGTCAAAGTTTTGTCTGAATCAATACTATCAGCCAAATATCTTGCGAACTTTAACCGGTTTGATGGTTAACTTAACACAGCGGGATTACCTGTCATGCGCATGAGAGGTTCTTTTTTCGGCTTGCTATTGGCTGTTATAAATGTCAAAATTCTTGACTTTCAATATGTTCAATATGGCTGATGTTTTGTGATTGTTGTGGCTGTTTATTTGTTTTGTGTTTTATTCGGTTTAATCTTACGTGTGACCTGTGTTATAAATATAAATTATTTAAACAACATTTGTGTAAATTTATTGGTTTTTTAAATAAATTATTTTTTAAATTATTTACGTTGTTTTTTTTATGAATAAAACAAATTAACACTTTATGTAAGATTTATTTTTTTAACAAAATATTATATAGATTAATATTTTACATAAATACGTAAAATATATTTAATGAATATCCTGCTGAAGGTAAAAACATAATGAACCAATAGAGGATTTCTGTGTACGTCACTCCATATTTAAAAAATTCCTTGTACTGTAAGGCAGACAAATTACAAGTTTAAAAATTAGTAATAGTAATAAAAATTATACTAAAGCGAAAAAATAAAAAGGCCTAAACACTAAATAACTGACCCAGTTGAGGTACAAACCAAGATTAAAGTGTGTCTACTTAAGTTCGTACCTTAAGGCAAACTATTATTAATTTAATGAAAAAATTCAACCATCCCATATTAATTGTTTTCGGTGGTAGGTATATGAAATATTTTAAAAATTATGAATTTTTCTTAAGAGGAAAGTACACTTATTTTTGTCATTATCGAAAATTTGTGGAAAAAAGATTTTTAGGATTAAGATTTTTTTTTCTGCAATACCGAGCATTTTTAAGCTTCCTTTACAAAAGTATTTTATTTCAAAATAAGTAAGTATCTAGTATTGTGAAAACTTAAATTTTTATTGTTAATTAAAACCTACAATCTTATTTGCTTCATCATACCTAAAAAACAAGAATGTAGATATCGAATAAAATGGACCAAGCACAGTGGCCTATGAAACTGAAATCCTACTACGCTTTTCTCAGTATAAGTAATATTAACTTATACACTATAATACCTTTCAACTAAACAGGATCAACATAAATCTATAATTTATTTGGTTGGTAAGTTTAAGCGTGACATTTTCATATATTTCTTAAAATTATACACTTCTTTTACATTTTACAACCATTCTTTATGCTAAACATGTAATTTCACAATAAAAGTTTAGTTTTCAAGAAATAATTCTATTTAGATTTTCATTTTAAGTTCTTATTTCCTTAAATTTATATATATTTTTTCCACATTAACCTATTCCAATCTAAGCAAAAAAAGACTTCTAGTCATTTAATTATCAATAAATTTCAGTATTAACCACATTTTACACTTTTTATTAATGTTTTATGTATATTTACTCAATAAATCAATGTTTTTGAATATACCGCCGATTTTGACATCGGGAGTGCGTATGCGCATGCCCTGCCATCCCGCAGACCCTTTCTTTAAATTGTGCCACTTTTTGAAACGGCGATTGATCCTCTATCCTTGTCTATTCTCTTTGGTTTTTTCATGAAAATAAGAGGACTATAATAAAAGAATAACGTTAACCAAATTTTAGACAAGAAATGACAGATATAAATTTAATGGCGTGGATATGGAAAGGGAGATTTGGTGACATATCATATTAAGGCTCCAGACGCATACTTTATACAGGGGGTCCCAACTCTATTTATACACCAAATAACTTCGCCCCTGTACAAGATACAAAAATAAACTTGAATTAGAAAATGTTTATTCGGATACGCTCTCTTTAGTGATAGTTCTAGTTATTATACAAGGTGTCTCAAAATCATAATTTTTATTGGCAAGTAGATTATTTTAAATGGAACATCCTATATATTTTAACAAATTCTGACTCTGTATGAAATTCTACATCAAAAAATTTTACACATTACACGTGAATTAGTGCTGGTTGTTGAGATGTTATTAGTATGTTGATATACTTTTTGACAATTAAAAGTGAGGAAATAAAGTATTTTTTGGTTTTAACTATTTTTAAATAATTCTGTCAGTGTCAGAGTGACAAATAATATAATAACAAGTAATTAATTACCTTTCATTGTAAGAACTACCAATAGGTATGTCAGAAATTAAGTTTATTTTGGACACCTGTTTACTGAATTGCATTAAAAAACAACACTACGTCAATTAGGGCGAGTTTTTAAGTTAGGTTAGTAAGTATGTATGTAAAATAAACTAAATAGCGGACTTACTTATTAGTAGTTCTTACAATGTAAGGTAATTAATTGCATGTTATTATATGTTTTGTCACTTTGACAGTGACAGAGTTAATTAAAAATAATTAAAACCAAAATATTTTTTTTCTTCACTTTTAGTCGTTAATAAGTATATTATCGATACTGCTAATATCTCAAAAACCAGCAATAATAATGGGCGTATAGTGTGTAATATATTTTCAATGCAGAATTTATTGTAAAGTCAAAATTTGTTAAAATAGATGGTGTGTTTCATTTAAAAAAACAACTTAACAATGAAAATTATGTTTTTAAGATGCCTTGTATATTAACTAGTACTGTCAGGCAAAAACATTTTTTATCTTAAGTTTTTTTTTGTATCTTGTACAGGGGTCAAGTAATTTGCTGTATAAATAGAGTTGGGACACCCTGTATTCCTAGGATATAAAGTCAATACATTTACCTACGAAAAAATGGGACAACTAAAAAACCTAAATACCTGATTTGGATGGCCATATTTCCGAAACTAATAAAGTTAGATGTACCTAAAGTGGTATTTTCTTGAAAGTCTTATAAATATCTTTAAATAGCTTAAGCAGCATTAAAGTTCCGCCAACTGGAAGGGGAACTTTGAATAGGTAGATATATTACAAAATTATCACTATAAAAGGGAAATAATAGTATTTATTACTTTTTTTTTTGTAATTACATAGTGATTTTTACTACAATACGGAACTTTATAGTTTTAGTACTTTTAGGTCGTTTCTGAAGTACCTGGAACGGAGTTGTTACTGAGCAAAATTACTTTAAAGTCGCGTTTACTTTAAAGTTATATTTATTGGTCGCAATTATTCGTTGCGTTACTTCTTTATCACGTTAAAGTTTTAATAACTATTCAATAGCGGTAAAAGTACCTTCTACGTATTTGCGACTTTAGAAGTTTCTCTAAAGTTCTGGATCTTTAAAATAATATTTGAGGTAAAATTAACTGTTCCGCTACTCTAGAAAGTTACTTTATGGTATACTTTACTTTTCACTCTGTTTTAAAATTACAAAAGTTAAAATTACCAAAAACATTACTTTATAGTAACTGCCACTTCTATGGTAACAAAATACCCACTCACTAGAAACAACATTTAATAGTTTTTCAACGCTTTACTGCTTTGGTTTGTTATTTAATTTTAAATCCAGACATTATCCTGAACTAATGGTAAAATTGAGTACACAAATAATACGTTCCAAATGGAACTTAAAAGTGGCATTTGGAACTTAAACGAGACTTTTGAAACCATAAAGTTGTAGTAACTGCGACTTTACAGTTTAAAATATCTATAACCAAATTTTGACTTAAAGGTAGAAATCACCTTAAAGTAAACAAAACAGTCGTCGATACTACAAACCAACTGACAAAGAATTTGAACACCCATTTTAAACCA